>LTAE01002534.1:29842-43233 GCA_001647135.1 Pontederia paniculata | reverse complement strand
GCAGAGTATATATTGTAATCCCAAGAGTCTTGGGAAATAACTTTGACAAATTAGCTAGTGAGAGCTTGAGCGAAAGAAAGCCTTAGTTCCCCTTTGTGATTCGAGTGAAGAATCCAGGATAGAAGGGAGTCAGAGTTTGTGAGTGAACTATAAGAGGTTGTCTTCTTGTCCTCTAGAAAAGAAAGGAGAAAGTTGTAAAGGAGCCTTCGCCCTTGAAGGAGTTTAGTGATCTCCGGAGGTCTCAATTTCGAGAAGACCGAAGCAGGGACGTAGGCCAGGAGTTCAGCCGAACCTCGTCAACAAACTTTGGTGTTTGTTCGTCTGTTTGTTTTTCTGCTTTCTTCTTCTGCTTATTCATGTGTATGTGTATGTTTCCGCTAATCTAACTAACCTAATTGAGTCAAAGTAGAAAAAAGTTTTAATACACCAATTCACCTCCCCTTCTTCGTGCTATCTAGATCCTACATCTTGCTTGAAGGATTTACCCGTCCACTCGAGAATTTTGAAAGCGAAGCTCAATGAGCTCCTTGACGTAATTCTTTAAGGATCCCTTTTGTTGAACACGGAACAACGCCATGCCTCATGTCCGAATTAGTCGGGCAGAAGTGAGCGTTGAGCGAGTCACATAATTCTAGCCATGTCTCAATCGATTCCATGTCGCCACGAACGACGTCCTCGCAAATGCAGCACCACCATAGGTTGGTCGAATCTTGTAAGAAGAAGGAGGCATTGAGTATCATCCTCTCTTTTAATGTAATGTCATGGACGTCCACGTGCCATCAGATATTCCAAAAAACTTATTTGATTTCCTTGGTCGATCTCTCATCTTTGTAGGGTCGTGGCCGCAGGTCATCGATGGGTCATCACTCATGGGAAGGACTAGTACCATACCCAAGATCACTTGTTGAGCATTGATCAAACAACTTCAGTTTGTTGTCAAACTCCTCCTTGACAGCATCTCGCATGGCCACCAATTGATCGTCTATCGATTGCCTCAAATTTATGATCGTCGCCTCCATGGTCTCCACTCAGGCATAGAGAGACTCAACTTCATTTTGCACATCTTGGATGCTGATAATTTCATGCGAGGTGACGTTCTTGGACGACGTCCATCTCCATTGTTAGACGAGCATGATGGTTCTCTAGCGCGGACACAATGTCCTTGGATATCGTGCGGCCATGCTCTAGGACGGGGAGGGCACGACGAGCAGGGGCATGGGACATTTGTGCGGGGCACGACCACATGCGGCGTCTAGGCGAGTAGGTCACCTAGACAAGCTTTTTTGAGTATGTGGGCAGGAGAAGTCTTGGGACACGACGGGGCCGCAAAGCGGTGTCGTGCGGGAAGTCTTGCGCGAGCACTTGGTTGGGCATCAAGATGAATGCTTGAGCAGGCACCTTTTGATGGGACACGTGGTACCGAAGGGGCTCTTTTGAAGTCTTGGCTCCAAGACGGAGGGCCCATCTACACAGAGGTTGTCTTGGAGCGATTGGTCACAATGCGACGCGCTGATCCCACTATTGAGGTATGCACACTAGAAACATCAATGATTCCTTGAGAAATGAGTGATTTTTATTAAAAATAAAAAAAAAGGATACAATGGGGTGAGGGGTTAGTATGCTTTCACTCAATATACCACAACCACATGTGGTAGGATGACGAAGAGTAGTGTGGAGGACCCTCCCGATGGTGCAGTCTACCTATGCATGCTTATTTCTATGCTACTAGCTGACAAACCTATGAAATTAGATACAAATCCCTTGGAAACAAGACTAAGTACATGAGAAATCTTAGGAAAGTAGTAAGATAACTTGGGATTATTCATTTGCTGTCCTTTAACAAAAGTGGGCATGACCCATGAAGAAGGGGCACCATGGTAGGGGGTGAAACAAAGCTTTGGCCTTGGACATGCGGCAACGTTGCAAGGTCGCATTGCAACAATGTTTGAGCGGGCCAAGGAATGACCCATTACACGCGCACACCTAGCAGAGACGCCAAGTGCCTTCGGTTGCCTCACTTAGCAGGATGTGACAATATGCTATTCAATCATCTTCATCATATTAATTCAATTTTCTATAATTAACATGTTCAAATCTATGATGTCATAAATCTAAAGACTCAATCACAATGCTCTTCTTGTAGTTGAACTCTATTCCCGAATCGTTCAAGGATTATGTCATATTTTTAATGTTCAATATCCTTTTAAAGTTTTTTCAAGAAAAAAATAACACAATAATTGTCTCATTCATCTTCATTTTATGGTGTTTGAGATTGGCCTTGATCTCAGATATTGCTACATAATGAATTTATCATAAATCATTTTAAAACTAAGAAAGCGAGAGACAAAAAAAATCTGATTGCATCTTCTTGCAAGTATCAAAGAGTGAATCCGACATTCCATTAATGATATCTCCAACATATATGAAATCATCATTATCTTGCACAAACATTCCACAAATTTTTTTCAACTTCTTCTGGACCTTCGATGTTGAGAACATATGCAGTCTGAAATGTTATCAGGAGAATTTTCGTAAGAAATTTTCACCATCAAAACACTTCAGTTTGACAAAGTTTGTTGATTTTCTTAATGTTGATGTTGTCATTATCACTAGTTGGATGTATGCTTAAAAAATATCGAGTCTCTTAATGTTGATGTTGCCATTTTCACTAGTTGGATTAAGCTTAAAGAATATTAGTGTAGTATATGAAGAGAGTGTTGAATGCAAAAGAGTTCTCATGGATTTCCTATAAATTTTGTACTAATAATGTTAACCACTTGATAAAGTACTTAAACTTGAAAAAATATTTTCTTAATTCAAATAGGATGATCCAAACAAATGAGCTTAATATGTTTTATATAAAAATTTTAAAAGTTACATTTTCAACTAAAAAAATGCTTTTTAATCCAAAAGACACATTCCTAAAATTATATTATAGATTTTAATCAAATAATATTACTTAATATTAAAAATGCACATTTTTATTTAATTCAAAACAATTTTGATTTACTATTTAAAGATAATTTTGTAGAATCTAGATGACACCAAGAGGAGGGGGTGAATTGTGTATTAAAATTTTCGACAATCTAAACTAGTTATCTTAGTGGAAGCACACAAATGCAAATGCAAGTTCAAGGAAGAAGAAAAACAAACAAACACACGAATGTTTATTGATGAGGTTCGGCCGAACTTCTGGCCTACGTCCCAGCTCCGATCTTCTCAAGCTCGAGACCTCCGGAGATCACTAAACTCCTTCTTCAAGGGCGAAGGCTCCCTTACAACTTCTTCTTCTCCTTTCTTTCTCTTGAAGACAAGGAGACAACCTCTTACAAATGTTCACTCTTGAACACACACTTTACTTCCTTCTATTCTGGATTCATCACTCGGATATTCAGGAGGAACTAAGGCTATTCACGCAAGCTCTCAAGTTCTCTACACAAGTTTGCCAAAGTTACTTATCAAGAATCTTAAGATTACAATTTATACTCTTGCACAAAAATGACATAATCTCTCTCTCTCTCTCTCTCTCTCTCTCTCTCTCTCTCTCTCTCTCTTCACTCTCTCTCTCTCTCTCACTCACTCACTCAGAAATCTAGCCGTTAATGCAAGTACAGTACTCTTCACCTATCCCTCGGTCGTTCGCTTCCTCTACTCTGGTCGACCGCTGCTTTAGTGAAGTTATCCATTGAACTACCGTCTGGTGCTTCGGTCGTCCACCGTTCACCTTTGGACGTCCGCAGTTTAGAGCTTTGGCCTTTGTTCCTTTGTCAAGCTCCTTTGGTTGTCCGTTGATTGTACGTCAATCCTTCGGTTGTCCGATCTTGACTTGTGCTTAGTTCTTCAACTCTTCTCTGGTCATCCGCAGATTGCACACCAATCCTCCGGTCGACCTTTACTTCGGTTGAAGCTCTTGTCAAGCTCCTTCGATCGTCCATTGATTGCACGCCAATCCTTCGGTCGCTCGATCTTGACTTGTACTTCATTCTTCAAATCTTCATTGATCGTCCGTTGATTCTTCTTGAATCCTCCGAATGCCCCTTGTCTCTTGACTGTGTACTTCAGGCGTCCGCTCAATCCTCATTGAGTTCCTCGAACGTTAGCTTCCTTCCTTACTTAGTATTCATATCTCCACTCATTCCTTATTGAGATTCTCGGGTGTCTCCAGATTTCTTCTTACATTCTTTGGACGTCCTCTGACAACACTCAGATTCTTTGGACGTCCTTTCATTTCTTCACCCCAGTTTAGACATTCTTTCGGTCGTCCACTGCTTTAACACCAAAGCTCTCGGATGACCTTTTTTTCATCTGGAGTCCTTCGGCCATCCGCTCTTCAAATTCGGACGACCTCTCATTCCCTCACCTCAACTCTAATGCTCTCCCGATCGTCCACTACTTTATCTCCAAAGCTTTCGAACGACCTCTCTTTTCATCTAGAGTTCTTCGATCGTCCGCTGTTCAACTTCGAATGACTTCTCTTTCCTTAGCCGCAACAACATGACTTATCTTATTCATCGGGCGTCCTCTTCACCTTGGAGCGCTCGTTCTTCAACCTCTGTACTGTTGACTTCAAACCTTCGGTTGCCCACTTATCTTCACCGGGCGACCTTCCTGTTCAACTTCGTCTTCGGTCGTCCATCATTCATCCTCGATCTATCACTCAGTACTTGACTCAATTTCTTCAGTCTTTGTTCTTGACATCGGTCGACCATTTCACATCCTTTGGACGACCACTCCACACTTTAGATTACAATTTATACTATTGCACAAAAATGACTTAATCTCTCTCTCAGAAAATTAGCCGTTAATGCAAGTACAGTACTCTTCATCTATCCCTCGGTCGTCCGCTTCCTCTGCTCTGGCCGACCGCTGCTTCAGTGAAGTTATCCAATGAACTTCCGTCTGGTGCTTCGATCGTCCACCATTCACCTTCGGACGTCCACATTTCAGAGTTTTAGCCTTTGTTCCTTTGTCAAGCTCCTTCATTCGTTCATTGATTGCACGTCAATCTTTCGGTCGCCCGATCTTGACTTATGCCTAGTTCTTCAACTCTTCTATCGTCGTCCGCGATTGCACACCAATCCTCCGGTTGACCTTTACTTCGGTTGAAGTCTCTTGTCAAGCTCCTTTGGTCGTCCGTTGATTGCACGTCAATCCTTCGATCGCCCGATCTTGACTTGTACTTCGTTCTTCAAACTTTCACTGGTCGTCCGCCGATTCTTCCTAAATCCTTCGGACGTCTTTTGTCTCTTGATTGTGTACTTCGGGCATCGCTCAAACCTTACTGAGTTCCTCGGACGTCCGCTTCCTTCCTTACTTAGTACTTCAGATGTCCGCTTATTCCTCACTGAGATCCTCGGGCGTCCGTAGATTTCTTCTGACATTCTTCGGATATCCTCTCACAAAGATTCTTTGGACATCCTTTCATTTCTTCACTTCAGTTCATACATTCTTCCGGTCGTCCACTGCTTTAACACCAAAGCTCTCGGACGATCTTTTTTTTCGTCTGGAGTCTTTTGGTCGTCCGCTCTTCAACTTCGGAGACCTCTCATTCCCTCACCTCAACTCTAATGCTCTTCCGATCGTCCACTGCTTTATCTCCAAAGCTTTTGGACGACCTCTCTTTTTATCTAGAGTTCTTCGATCATCCGCTGTTTAACTTCGGACGACTTCTCTTTCCCATGACTTATCTTCTTCATCGGGTGTCCTCTTCACCTTGGAGCGTCCGTTCTTCAACCTCTGTACTGTTGACTTCGAACTTTCGGTTGCCCACTTATCTTCACCGGGCGACCTTCCTGTTCAACTTCGTCTTTGGTCGTCCATCATTCATCCTCGATCGACGGTTCAGTACTACTCAATTTCTTCAATCTTTGATCTTCATATCGATCGACCATTTCACATTCTTTGGGCGATTGCTCCACACTTAGGATTTTTCCTTTACGTCTTCTTTGTGCATAGGTCGTATGTTCTTCAATTTCGATTGATCTATCACTAACTGAACATAAAAAAATCTTATCTTTCATAGATCAATTCAAAAAATTATTAGTACAAACTATGCTTCCTCGTAAATTTGTGATCATCAAAACAATTTCGGAATCCTAAATTCCAACACACTTTTTGGTATCAGAGCTAAAAAAATGACCAAGATCTTTTTTCTAGCAACAAAATAAAACAGATACTGAAAAACAAATCAAGAATTATAAAAATATATACAATTAACCGATAGGAACTCAATATTCTGATGGAATGGAAAATAATAAAAAAAACAATGATTTTGCAAGTCTATGATTATTTCTACAAAATTTCTATTATTACTTATGCACGAGGTATTCTTATTCTCAAAGCAGCATGATGCCGTTCCACAAAAAAATTAGCAGAATTAACATAATTCCAGAGCTTAGCAAAAAAATACACATGAACAAGTGCTAGTGTGCTTTCTAAAAGTTACTCATCATTATAAATTAAAATTAGCAGAATAACTTCAAGTATCAAATTAATGGGGAGTGCACGTACTCCGATTACAAAAGTGGCGAAGGCCATAATCACATCTTAACGGGCTACCAGAACAAACAGAATTAGCATTAACACAACCGAATGAATTTTTCAAGTCTTCTCGTGTTTCGCCCCGCAAGTGCAATTGGCTTGCTCTTGTTTAAGCTTCTGCAAAAGGATGACAGTTCTTTCATCAGTTTCTGGTTTTAACTATCTGTTGTTTCACTTAGTTTAATCAGTGAAAGAATGTTTCAACATACCTCAACTTTGCCTTGCAGCTCCTTGATGTGCTGAATTGCCAGCTCCAACATATCTGATGTGCTTGTTTGCTGCAACAATATAAGGCAATGTTTTTTTTTTCTGGTGAGATAAAAAGAAAATATGCAATGTTTTGTTTGCTGGTGACATAAAAAGAAAAGATGCAAGGTAATGTTTCTGTTGGGTACTTGGGTGATAATGAACAGATGAAGCCCCTTACCTTGTCCATGTTTGGCACGAGATCTTCAAGCTTCTTAAGCCGTTTGCTTATTCTTGTTCTCCTCTCCTGATAAGGAAAGTATCGGTAAGCTGAACTATGCTAAAATACCATTTTGAATAATTAAATATATCAAATTCAGGATTCCAACAGAAACAAATGTCGTAATGAGGCATTATTTAAGTAATTACCACACATTGCTACGTGGAACTTAACCACCTCTTATTTATTTTCTCCACTATCATGTTATGGCTAATATTTGTAACAACCTTTTGTAATATATAAATATATGAAATCTCAATGGTATCACGTGTGGGAAACAATGTGATCTATTATGGTATCATAGCGTAGTTATTGTCTAACGACATGTACTATCCTCATAATCTTTCCCCTCTAAAAAAACATTTGTTGCAGTAACATCAATCATTATGAGGAGATCCTTGCCGACAACAACCATGCGATGTTGTGTTGACTCCTCAATACAACCATGTGGACCTTGAATTTCTAGGCCGCTGTGTTGCCTCCTTGCAGTGTGCACGTTTTACTCTCCACATTGGTTCAAGTAGAGGTACTATTTTTAGTTTCTCTTGCTAATTATACCTTTTATTCCCTGACGCTATTAAAGTCGATGCTTTATTACTTGACGCTATCCGACCTGTTCCAGTCATGTTTTCTTCCTTTAACTACTATAGCTCCTTACAATGTGCCACACATTCTATTCCTTCACATCATTGTTCAAGTTGAAGCTTTTCTTAGTTTCTTTAGCTCTTTGTGACGTGGTGCACTCTTTTTCTTCATTGCTGTTAAAGTTGGGCATTTATTAGTTGCTCTTGCTCTTGGAAACATCTAATCTCTATTCCTTTGTTGTTGTCAAAGTCGAGCTTGTTTCAAGCTAATGCACAACCTCACAAACTATTCTACTCCTCCCTTGTCCTAATGCATCCTTGCAAGAGGTTCCTCCTTCGTATCACTTCTTTCTTCTCCTAATGTGTTTTTTTTTTCAGCTTGCAGAAAGTTATGATCAGTACCATTGTGCTAGTCGAGCTTTATATTCTAGTTTCTCTTCTTTAACAGTAAAACAAAGTGAGTACATGAAACAAGACAACAACAGTTTCAACATTGGCTAAACTCAAAATGGCAGCAGTTGCGCTCCTTAATAGCAGCAACACTTACCAAAAAGAAAAAAAAGAAACTACTACGAAGAAAGATGCCCTTCCCGGTGTTGCCAAGTACAAGGGATATAAGGACTTTAGCATGACAAGCTTCGAATGTTAGTATTGATCATCTCGCGGGCTTAACTACCTCCTATTTACTTGCTCGACTATCATGTTATGGTTAATATTATAGTCTGCTGTAACAATCTCCGTAATGTATAAATATATGAAAACTCAATAGTATTATGTGTAGGAATGTGAGGCATGATCACAGAAATGGCTACTATATAAAAATAGATGAATTAGCATCGATCCATGGATTTACGTAGTAACCTTTTAAGATGCTATTAAGACATGATTTTCGATTGAAGCAATATATGATTATAGCAATATTTAAATTGAACTAAATTTTCTTGAAGAGCTAATTACCCTCTCAGCAATGCTGCGGGGATGTGTTGCGCAACCGCGTTTAGCTCGGACTCTGCAAGGAACCGAGTCTTGGTTCATCTGGAAAAGATTTTCCACTGAAGATGCTTCCAGTGAATTCTTTGACAGGTTGAACTGAAATCGAGGAAGAAATCCTATTATTAATAGGAAGTAAGCAGATCCACGTTCAAACGTTAAATTTAATCAGGTTGCTAAACATTTAAAAGAGCAACATGCAAAAGATGATAAAGTTTTTAGTAGTGATGAAGATATATAGCCATGATTAGGTGCAAAAAGATTAGGAGGAACTGTTTAGTATTTTACAAAAAAAAATTATTAGAGCTACCTGAGTGCCCATGTTATTGAGATTAGTAACAATGCTCCCGCCATTATCTTTGGCTCGCTTGCTCGGAGCAGAAAAAGCAATGGAGTTGCCCTCATCCCATGAGCCTAAGTGGAAGTCACTTGAAATGTAAGACTGGCTAACATGACCAACTGCCTCATCGGAGCTGTTGCCGGCGGCATTCTCGTCCATTTCCGGAATGCTCAGCTCAGAGATTTGTGACAGGGAGTCCTGCCTCGAGAAGCTCCATTGAGGCATCAACCTTCTAGTTGCGAGTGAGGGCATTAGGCTGGTGTCTCCTTGAGAGTAATTGTCTATTCCCCTGGAGGTAGAAGGACCTGATTCCAGTAACAAACGAGTCAATTTTTCCTTTATGTCAACTAACTTTCCATTGTTGTTTGCTTCCACTCAAATGCGAAAGAGAGATGTTTAATTATTTCAAAGACATTGCCCTTAACACATCAAAGATAATTGCATCAATATTTCCCTTGGAAACTACATATTCTAGCGGTTGATATTTATATACCATTTGACCTGTATTTTCTTGAGGGGTCATTGAGATTATAAGTGCCAAGAGTAACTAAGTTTTGCAAAATCATTATTTAAATTACTCAACTTTTTTCAATATACAAGTCCTCAACCTTTGTAAAATAATATTTTTGGTCACTAATTTTTTATAAAAGAAAAACATGATCCAGATCACTTGTTTTAGATTTTAATGTACAAGTCACAGAATTTTTGTTATGTCAAAATTTAAGTCACCAATCATCTTAATAATGCCAAATGGCATTTACATGAAATATGACACATCATCCCAACTTAAAATTAATATTATTTTTTATTTGACAAATCATATTTTTTTAAAAAAGTTATGTAAGATATATTTTGCAAGTTATACTTTTGATGAATTCCAAAAAACGAACTTTAATACTTTTTTAAAGTGGATGATGTGACTTAGACATGTCATATGTCACAATAAAATAGTTTAAAGGCAAATGACTTAAATCACGAATGGATAAAAGTTTAGTGATTAGAAAATTGAAAATCCATAATTCAGGAAATTAATTTTTTATTTGCATCATTTAGGTGACTTACATATTGAAAATCAAAATTAAGCGACCAAATAATGACTTTCCAAAACTGACTCGTGACAATTCAAACCCATGGTGTTGGGGTCTTACATTAGGATATATGTTCACTTGAGGAAAAGAAGAAAACATATATTGAGAAGATGTTTATATATGGTGGAATGACATAACTCCATTTGCAGACCAAGAGTTCTAAAATTTAATATTTCTAGTGGGATTTTCTTTTCGGTGGGAATTTTCTTTATTGGATTCATGGGTCTTTCTTGTTATCGAAACGAAGAATACTAGTTTTAGGAAACCCTAATATTATGTGGTACAATGCATGCACTAGCACATTGAAAGAAAACCATAGTGAAAGGTGAAATATATAGTGCACGTTTAATTATGTCGAACTCTTAGCTAGTACATCTTTCCAACCATGTATATGAGGTAAAAGGAAAGCTAACAACTTGGTAATCATGTAAATCTATGCATAAGCACCTCGCTCACTACAATATTAATGCATGTTGGTACATTGAGTATTTTTTCACGTGAAGCACATCAAGTATTTAATGACCATAACCAACCATCTCTCAAATGCATGATTGAGATCTTGATATTTATTTGTGAAGGTCAAGGGTTCAATTCCAAATGTACCTAAAATATCACATTTTTAAGAGTTATTTCTGAGCATATATTTCCTTATAACATCTATAATAATTGACCATATCTCGAAACATCAAAATAAACCTGAATATTTAATTTTTTTAAAAAATGTCATCGATCATCAATCTTTGTCCCAACATTGATACAAAGGGAGCCTTATCTATATGCATGGAATAACATTTGTATTTAACTAACACAAACGTTGAGTTCCCTTGTCATCTACGACAAGCCAGACCAACACATAAAGATGGCAGATTGTGAAAAAAATATATAATAAAGTTAAACCTAAGTCGTCCAAAGAGTTCATTAAACTTTGTCTCACTTATTAATAAAAGTCATAAAGCAATACAATATAATATATATATATATATATATATATATATAAAAGTTATATATTTATGATAAGCATATTGATGTAGGCCGACTTATAAGTGCTAGAGCAGGTTACAATTGACAAATCACGTCTTTTATAATAAGAGATTAACATTAATAGGAAAGATTGCATAAAAACACTTCAACTTTTATGTTTGTAACAATTATGTTCTAAACTTTTTTTTCGTTTAATAAAAAAACACACTCATTTTTTCATTAGATCTGAACCTAAACTTTTTCTATTGAAAAAAATACCAACTTTCAAGTTTTTACTCATATCTAACATAATAAAATCACTTTAGGGAATTAAAAGTCAATGATTTTTTATCCAACAAATAAAAGTTTTAAGCTATATATGCAACCAAGATAAAAAGTTTGAGCTTTGTTTTACAATGTTCTCACATTAATATATATTAAGTTTAAGCCAGCTTTCTGAGCAAGCATATATCCACTTTTACTCTTTTTTTTATTGCATCGTCTTTAAAAGCACCAATTAGTTTCTGATTGTAAATTAGTTTATGATTACAAAACTTCCTTCTGTTTTTGTTAATAATTATATATGATCATGACTTGACTAATATACTTTGAAATGAAAATATAAAAAAAGTATATATTTTTGAATTAATCTTGTGATCCCATCTTGTAGTAATTCAATCATCTACCCGTTGCTAACTTGTACTCTATTAGTCCTTTTTTGTTGCTCTTTTTTCATGGTCAATTCATTTTTTTATTATAAAGGGAGATCCACGTAGTTGAAAAATAAATGAGTATATAAGTCCGAGTAGGTATAATACATTAGGTTTTAATATAGAGGGGAGTAGGGGATAGCTATCTTGAGTAGGGTTGATCAATGAGTAAAATCTACAACAAAATCTCCATTACTAGCTGCATACATATTAGAAGAAAAATATTAAATCCTCCTAACCCAATCTTCTTATTTCTCACATATTTAAAATATATCAAAACTTAATATAATTATTATGTGTGCAATTATGAAAAAAAAAAAGTTAGGAGCATGAGGATATGACACCACTCATACTAGAAATCCAGCAATCCAAATCTGAATTAATGCTCTTAATTAATCCCGAAATACACACAAGACCATCCAAATTAAGCCTTGTCCAACAAGTTTGGGAGAGGGGACAAATAGTAACAAGTGGGATGCTGCCACGTGGTCCCCCAGGGTTCCCGTCCATCTTCCTGTGGGCTGCTCACCATCCATTCATCCCCCCCTTCCTTCTCTACGAACAAAACCCCTCTTAATTCTCTTTCTTTATCCCCGCCTCCCTCCACCACTGAAAGCAACGCCGCTGTCCATTACCTGCCTCTCATTCACATCCAAATCCAACCATTTCTCTGTCTCTCTCTCTCAATAATTCACATCTCGTAGTGAGTAGCATGCACTGGACCTGGACATGCACAAGACTGTCCAGTAACAAGGACAGGTTTAAAGACGAGACCACACCCGCCCAGTCGTATTTCCAGCTGGGCAACGCCTTTTACCCGTCCGGACTTTTTGGACCGGAGCAGTAAAAACCCTTTTCCCTTTTCCCTTTTTCTTTTTCTTTTTTTTTTTACTGCGGCGAGCGGTCGCGCGCGTATCTTATCGCGGACCGTCGCCTGCCACGCTACGAACACCAAACAGCGGATTCCACGCCACGCGTCGGAAACGCGGATGCCATTGCAAACCAAAGATGGGAAACTTAGAACGAGAGAGAGGGAAAAAAAAGCTGACCTGGATCGACGAAGATGTGGGAAAAGAACCCCGCCGGCGAGCTGCTGTGTCGGACCAACGGGGTGCCGCCGCCGCCGACGGCTGGGGAGGCGGCGCCGACCTTGGATGCCAGATCGGCGGGCGCGTGGAGGTGCTCCTCCTGCAGGCCGTACGGTGCTCCGTGCTGGAGGCCCGACGGCGGGCGGTCCGGGACGCGGCAGTTCGACTCGGAGGTGAGGCACGAGGAGTCGCCGGTGAAGTACCGGCCCACCACGGATCCGAAGGCCTGCGGCGGCACCGGAGAGTAGTCCCCCGAGCTCCCGCCGGCGGCGATCACCGAGTCGGCGATCTCCGAGAGGAACGACCCCGGCGCCGAGCCGTACCGCCAGAGCCTCCCCGGCAGCTGCGGCGGCGGCGGACCCATGGACCCCTGCCTGCTTCCTGACGGCGGCGGCTGGTGGTGGTTCATGCCGGAGCAAGAATGAAGGAAGGAGAGAGCAGGAGAGTTCCAAATTTGGGTATGGAATTCGTGAGGAGAGAGAGAGAGAGAGAGGTCTGATGGAAGAGACCACCATATCTGGCAATAAAGTAATGATGCTAACTCTCGGGAACGGGGCCCTCTGAAACGTGTGGCTGGGTGTCGTCTTCTTCTCGAGTACCGACTTGTTAACATATGCTCCAGGAG
>LTAE01002534.1:0-24531 GCA_001647135.1 Pontederia paniculata | reverse complement strand
TTACATACCGTCCTCTGTAGTCAACCTATCTTCTTCCTTGTCATTGATCTCCTACTCCATGTTAATCTAACCCTGTGAGAAGAGAGAAGGAAGAGGGAGAGAGAGAGAGAGAGAGAGGAGAGGGAGAGAAAATTATGGGATGAGAGGAGAGGGGTTGGGTCCTATTTATAGGGAAGAGAAATTTATCCTTAGATGGAGTTTGAATACAATTAGGACTCTCAAGAATAACTTTGTATTTGATTATAATTTCATAAGATAATCTTTCATATGATTAGGATTCTTTTAAAATAGTCAACATAGGATTAGGAATACTTAATTGATAAGAATATAACAATTTGATTTCAATTCAAACTCTTTTCCTAATCTTAACCAACTATATCTTTCCTTATTCTATCTATCTCCTCTTTATTTTATTTTCTTTTTATTTTAAAAATCTGAGATATTACATAGAGGGTTCAAATAAACCAGATAAAGCTGTGAGAAACTCTGATAATGAGAAGTGCAGGCTGAATAACTCACAAAGTTATTAAGTGGGTAAAAAGAATTTGAATTTGCAAGGCCTCCAGTAATATAATCCTGTAACCAGGAAGGTGGTCTGGTAACTCTCCTTTCTCTAACAATAGATTGTTCCTGAATCATATCTGTAATGTGAATATTAGGGAGAGTATCAAGAGTATCAGAATGATGAATATCTGATACTGAGTCTGTTGGATTAGTAGAAACATTAATCTCTTGATCTTCAATATTTGGATTATTCTCAGCAGTATTAGCATCAGTATTAACTGGTAAAAGTTTAATTATAGAGTCATTGATTTCAGAATGAACAGGAGGTTGTTGTCTGAAAAGATCTTCAAATGAAAATTCTGATATACGTTTCTGAAGAGTAAATGGGAAAATGCTTTCGTAGAATCTTATATCCCTGTTGACAAGTACTTTATTATTGTCCAGATTTAAAACTTTATAGCCTTTTTACTTCATGGAGTAGCTCAATAAAATACAAGGGAAGGCCTTTCTATCAAATTTACCAGTCACCAACTTGTTTGTAACATAGCAAAGGCACTCAAATACTTTAAGGTGACTGAAATATGGAACAATATTAAAAAAATTTTGGTAGGTAGAGAGATTTTCATGAACCTTAAGTGGCAATCTGTTGATAATATGTACTACTATAAAATACTTTCTCCCCAGTATTTAATAGGCAAATTGGACTGAAACATGAGAGCTCGAGCTGTTTCAAGGATGTGTTTATGTTTCCTCTCCACGACTTCATTTTGTTGAGGAGTGTAAACACAACTTGTTTGATGTAGGATACCCTTATTAGCAAATAAAGTTTCACAAGCTTTATTGCAGTATTCTGAGTCATTATCAGTCCTAATAATTTTGACTTTGATTCCATAAAAAATTTCTACAAAAGCCAAAAATTGAGCAACAATGTGAGTGCAATCAGATTTCTGAGGAATCAAGTAAACCCATGTCATTCGACTAAAGTCATCAACAATTGTAACAAAATAATTGTGTCCATCATATGTTGGAACTTTGTAAGGACCCATGTGTCCATATGAAGTAAATGCAACTTTTCTACACTACTTGGAGTCTGAAATGTTTTAACAGCAAAAGGCAAGCAAGTTTGTCTAGCCAAAGGACAAACTTTACAATGAAATGAATCATCCTTTTTACAAGAAATTGAATCAACTAAGTGAATTCTATCCACAGGAATATGCCCCAGCCTCTGGTGCCAAAGTTCCAAAGAAGATTTAGTTGTAGCTGTTGCCTGACAAGCATTAAGTGTGATTGAAACTCTCTCTGCCTCATCCAAGTAATACAACCCATTGATTCGTTTACCAATCTGGCTCACCTTGCCACTGCAGTGTGCCTGAATCACACAAACATCAGAAGTGAAAATTACTGAACATGATAGATCCACAATCAGTTGACCCATTGAAATTAGATTAAATTTAAAATCAGGGACACAAAGAACATTAAGCAATTTCTTGTCATGACTTAACAAATAAGATCCAATGTGTGAAACTTGAGAAGTACTTCCATTAGGCAGGGTCACAAATTTGTTCTTAGAGAGAGGTCTAACATCAACTAGCCAACTCAAGTGTGATGTCATATGATTCGAAGCTCTAGTATCTAATATCCATGAATCAGATGAATATATTGGGAGAAAATTAGTTGTACCTATCATGTTGACAACAGGTTCTAAAGTACTAGTTACATGTTCCTTGTTCAACAGTTGAACAACTCTTTGATACTGTTCTTCAGTGAGCATGTTTTTTTGAGGAATTTCTACATTATCAAAAACATTATTCTCTCCTTGATGTGTCAACAACCCTGCAAAATTGATCTGATTTTTTCCTTTATTAAACTTAAAGTTTGGAGGAAATCCTATAAGCCTGTAGCACTGATTTTTTTTATGTCCTGATTTCTTACAATGATCACATATGATGTACTGAAGAATGCCGCTTGTTGATCACCATCACTAACTTTTCTCTGCCTTTGTTCCTCTTCTACTAAGAGTGCATAAGCTCTATTACTTGAAGGAGATGGACTCATCAACATGATATGAGAACGAGCATGAGTGTAGCTATCTCCAAGACCCATTAAGAACTTATATAATTTCTGGCAACTGAGATGTTCTTTATAATCTTTCAAAGAATCAAGGATAGGTAATGGAGGTGTAATTTGTTCATATTCCTCCCAAAGATTCTTAAGTTTTGTATAGTAATCAGAGATTGGTAAGTCCCCTTGAATAAACGAATAGATCTCATTTTGTATGGAATAAACTTTCATGCCATTTGCTTTCTCAAATCTTTCCTTTAAATCTAACCAGATTGAATTTGCACTATGACTATAAGCCACATTACTTATCAGCCCTTTAGTAAATGTGCTTGAGATCCAGGAAACTACCAATGCTTTACATCTTTTCCACTGGAAATGTAAAGAAGTATCAACCTGATCTAAAGTGAAACTTCCATCAACAAAACCCTGCTTATTCTTAGCAAGAAGAGCATTAAAGAGTGCACTACTCCAATCAGCATAGTTTTCTGAATCCACTAGGAGATGAGGAATCAAGATCTGAGCAAGTGAATCAGATGCACTCAAGAATAAAGGGTTTGAAATATCAATAGTGTTCATCACGAAAGAGGAAGTGGTGTTGGTGTTAACAGATGCAGATGCAGAAGACATGTTTGTGGGAAATCCAAAGTATTCAATATCAAAAACAAACTCCAAGATTTCAGATCACAAATCAGAGATCACAGAACTCCAAGACTCAAATCACAGATCAAATGATGATAAAAAACCGGATAAAGATGAGTAAAGATATGACCAAAATGTCACCAATCGCGTGAACAGAGTATGCTGATCCAAGTCTTCTAGAGAGGCTCTCATACCATGTTAAGATTCAGAGGTTTCTGAATCAATTCCAGATCTAAAGCTTCTGCAGATCACAAAGTTTGACACTGCAGAGAAGAAGCGATGAAGAAGAACAAGAAGTATAAAAGATATGAATGGAGTTTGTTTATTTCTGCAATGATTCAAAAATAAAATATCTCACTGATCCCCTTTTTATAAGAAGTTTATATCGGGTTCAGTCTTGTAATAGCTACAGGAGAAAACAGAATTAACTACCGCTATAATATCATGTTACACTATACATATGTACACAAAGTATAAGATCAGAAATACCATAACACAGGTAATAGCCAACAGTCAATAGATTTTTTTAAAAAAAAGGTTCTCCTTTCGCACAAATATTTTTTTTCGTACACAATAACAAAAAATAATTTTAGAACTCGTTTTAGTTATAATTTATTTTCCTTGTAAACTTAATTTACTCCAAAAATGAAGTTTAAGAATATTAGATCTAACTACAAAGAAAGATAATTATTTGCTAGGTTTTCAAGGGACCAAAATTGAATGTACTATACAAAGTAAAAAGAATAGTGAAATAAAGCAGCCTCTAATTGGATATGGCACTGTTGAAATTTTGAGTTATAATTTATTATCTAAACAAGAAGAACAATTTAAGAACAATCTTTATGAAAAGAACGAGAACATTCTTTTTTATAATTGTTGTTTAATAATAGATATTTTATTATTTATAAAGATTCTTTCCAATACGTTGTTATTTTTAACCGCGTTTAAACTATCTTTTTTAAAAGAAGAATAGTTGAATTTTGAAGGAACCACACTTTAATTCATTAATTAATTCTCACTAATAAATAATACTTCCCTATTATGCACATGTAACGCGCGAAAATCTTATGAATTTTGTGAAAAATAACTTAGTACCATTTTTTGTATCCTGATATTCAGTTTTCTGAATCAAAATAATTCAAATTTCATTTGCGCCACATTCTTAATCCTACTTCAATAATTTATTTTATTTCATCATTTAATAGATATTTTGTATTATTGTTTAGAAATAAATAAATAAATAATTGATAGTGTGGTCTATGCATTATATCTAATTTGGTTACATTATATAAACGATTTTAATTTAGGTACAAAATATTATCAAATATCATTACCAATCGCACACGTTTCCCAACACAAAACTAAATTTTTTACAACGTCGACAATGATAAATTGCCAAAGAAAAAAAAACATTAGTAGACTCGATCAAGTAAACGTTACACATTACCTATTGTCTTGTAAAATACGAAATAAGTATTTTCCTCGTTACGTTTTCTAATATAAAATACGATTGCGTTTAGCTTAAAAAATGGGGAGGTCCTACGAGCATGCTTTAAGCAATAATTGTGCTCCAATAGAAAAGCAAGGTTTGTGGTCGTGCAGTTATTACTTCTCACCCATATGGAAGAACAAATAAAACTTTGTAATAATGAAAACCTAAAAAAGAAATAAAAAAAGAAAGGATCTTCTGATGACCACTGATAGGCTTTTGATAATAGTTTTTTTTTATTTTGCTCTTTTAATATCTAAGCTTTGCCATTTTTATTGTTTTATATTACAAAAAAATAACTTTAACTAAATTATAAATAAAGCGAGTCTAAAAAAAGATAAAAAAATGACCTTGAATTGATATAAAAAAAGTCACAACCGACATGAAATCTAAACTCACAAAATTTATCAATTTCATGTAAACTTTTTGAAGTTTGGTTGCACTCAAATGTCAAAAGGTAAAGAAAAAAAGAAGAACAGAACTAGCTATGTACCACAATTTTCTTAGGGTTATATCTACTTATAATCTTTTCTTCGGTATATAATATTATCAATCTATTTCAATTACAATTACAAAGACCTGACATGGAGTTAGTATAATGAAATATAAATTAAAAAAATGAGGAGATACATAAGTTTCATTGATAAACATTAAACTTAAGAATTATTGATCTTTGAATCGAGAGGGTGTTCATTTTTCGTGTTACCAATCTTTATAGATTGCATTTGGTGATTTTAAGAAATTCATTTGTCATTTTTTTCTTTACTCTCTTTAACAAACCTTTTCTATCTATTTATGAAATTATCCTTCTACCTTTATGCAGTTGAAACTTTTACAAGAATCACTCCCTTTTACCTCTAAGGCAAAACAAAAGAGGGGCCATGAAAAACTGGTCCCTTTTACTGGTCAAAATTTATGTAGACGGTAAAGTAACTAAAGTTTATTCACAAATGAACGAAAGAGACGGAGAAAGAAAATATCGTTTGGGGGCTCATGTGCATTGCTATAATCCACTATGTAAACATAGCTATATATAGGACAGACTTTAGCGACGTAGTCTGCCTCTCCCGAACCCTGTCCGTCGCTCGTGCCGCGATGTCTCCACGTGGTTGTCGTGGAGCTTCTTAGGCGGTTAAGCACGTGACATTTCCGTGTGAAATCCCATCGTCCCTTTGGAGCGATTATTATGCCTTGATGACTATGTTGGTCATTTATTAACATCTCCCACATTACCATATTGTGGTAATGCATTTTTCACACTATCATTATCCGTGTATTGATGACTATGTTGCGAGTTTTGGAGATATAGCCTTGAAGTTTATTATTCATAAAATGTCAATGTGACTTAAATACTCCCGAGTCAATTAGACCAATGTGGTTAATGAATATTCTTGTTGAATTTTTTTATCAGATAATCAACTAACATGTCATTTGTAGGTATATAAATCACTTTAGTTCTTTTCATTTCACTATATCACATATATAGTGATACTCAGTTTTTATATGTCTTCCTTTACAATTATTTGCTTCCTTGTTTATCAAGCTTATTTTCGCTCGATTATCATAATGCATATGTAGAAATCGAGTATCACTATATTCTATCGACCAAGTTGAGTTCAAATTCTAAAAATAAAACATTCAATTCATATTGTATAAGTGGTTGTCATACTATAGGAAATGTATTTAGTTTCTTTTGTGTGTCTAGCCACACGTTCTTATTTTTTAATTTATCAAGAAATAGCTGCACCACCCAATAACAAAAAGTGACCTAATGAGAATTTTCGGTCGTTAATATCCCCATCGAAACTCACTAATCACTTTCCAATATGTCTTCTTGGGATTACTTTGATATTCATTAATCAGACTTACTAGATAAGTCAAATTAGACCTTGTGCATAATATTGCATATATCAACCGACCTACTGCTTCATAAAGAACATCTAACAGTTCTTGTCCTGCATTATGGCATTAGTTCTTACTGAGTCATTTCCTTATCACAATTGGTGTCAATGCTAGGATGTTATTTTGTATGCCAAATCATTTTAACATCTTATTAAGGTATTGTTCTTGACTCAAACTCAATGTCCTTGAGTTCTTGTCTCGAGTAATTTGAATTTCAAGAATATAATATGATTCTCTTATATCCTTCATTTTAAATTATTTTCTCAATTTCTCTTTTGTCTTATTGAGAATTTGTCATCATTTCCGGTGAGCAAAATATCATTGACATACAATGACATTATGACAAACTTGCTCCCACACTTCTTGATATACACACATTTGTCTAATTTATTCACAATGAATTCAAATTGGACAATCATCATATGGAACTTTTGGTACCATCAATGCGATGATTGCTTTAAGTCATATAATATTTTTTCAACTTCTAAACCTTATTCTCTTGATCTTCCATCTGAAAACTATCAGGTTGTCACATATATATGTTTTTACTCAAATTTCCATTGAGGCAGGCAATCTTGACATTCATTTGGAATAACTCCAAATTTATATATGCAACTATCGGTAAGATGTCTTAATAGATGCAAACTTACCTACTAGAGAATGGGTTTTCATAAAATCAATTTCGACTTTCTGAGTATAACCCTTGACAACTAATTTGACTTTGTGCTTATCAATAATATCATCAACATTATACTTTATCTTTAATATCCATTTGCACCATATGTATTGTCGACCGACTGGCAAATCACATAAAGCACATACGTTGTTTTGATCAATGAAGTATAACTCATCTTTCATGGTAGTCAGTCATGATTCTGACTCCTATGAAGCAATTGTTTCATAATAAAAAATAGGATATGTACTATCCTCTATATCAATATCAATGGCGCAACACGAAGTTTCGCATTCGTATGGATAGTAGTCGTCTAGATATGTAGGCGTCGTCCTTGGCCTATTATTGCTGGTTATACTCGTGGATTATATGAGTTCATCCACTTCTTCCAAAGGTATGTTATCTTGTATATAAGCATCTATCATAATTGGACTTATGTCCAATGTGTCTTCTTCCGAGTCAACTTTATTATCCCCAAGGATAATTAGAGGCTCACTATCCTCTTCTTCATGCACCCGTTTTTTTCATCCTCAAAGAAGATTGCAATTTGACTCTTAATAAAATATCTCTCATTGTGAAAGAATCTATACCATTTGGATGTATGACTATATTCTATAAACTTGTATGTCACTGTTCTAAAGTTCAGTTTGTCCCTAAGCTAACTTGAAACTAAGACATGCACTTTAGATTCCACTTTTGAAGATGGTCCAACTCGGGCTTCCTATCATTCCTTATTTTATATGACATTGATTCTACGAACTTAGTGAGAATTCTATTTATATATAATTTGAAGTCATCACCGCTTCGCCCCAAAAGCTTTTGGAAAGATTAGAGTGTGACAACAAACATCTTATTGCATTCATTAAAGTCATATTCTTTCTCTCTATCATACCATTCGGTTGTGACATATAAGACATCATAGTGCCCTCCTAAATGCAGTAAGTCTAAATTTTTCAAGAGGTGCACTCTCCTCCTCTATCTGTCCTTAAAGTCTTAATTCCTCAATTTTTTCTCCTCTTCAGTCTTATATATTTTTAACATTTTAAAAGTCTCAATTTTTCTTTCTAAAGGATAGATATAGGAGAACTTAAAATAATCATCAATGCATGTTATATAATATTCCTTATTCCTATGTGCAACAATATTTAATGGACTACAAATATCCGAATAAACCAACTCTAATAATTCCTTTGACGTTGTTCCAATTGAAAATATTTTTTGAGTCATCTTTCTGGTTAAACAATGTTTACAAGGAGATGTCTTTGTTCTTGACATATTAGGTACTAGGTTCATTCTTATTATTTATTTCATTTTATCCTTTTTAGGATGTCTTAATCTATCATGTTAAATATCATAATCAGACAAAAGACATATGGAATACTCAGAAGAGATATTCGTTGATTCATTATTCTTGATCATAAAATAAAATAAGTCATGACCATGATCAAATTTTTCTATGGCCAAGACTCAACCATTATTTCTTTTGGTTACACGATCATTATAAAAATGAACTTCTAAGTTCTTCTTCATGAGAACAACGACTAAGATGAGATTCCGAGGGATCACTGGGTGTATATAGTATATCATGGATAACCATAATGTTGTCCTTCAGATCCAACATGTATTTTCCAACATCTTCAACATTTAGGTGTTGTTCCCCATGAATATCATTTGCTCTCCAACCTTTAGCTTTTAAGTCCACCAGACCCTCCTTGGTCTTTGCGATGTGGCAAGTGACACCAGAGTCAATCCATAAACCATCATCACCTGTCATCATTACATTGCACTCGACAAATGCAGCGAACTCGGGCTTTTGGGGCCTCTTTTCTATGGGGCTTTATTTTGATTCGGCTTCTTCCCTGTAGGACAGTTGACTTTGAAATGTCCAAACTTTTCATAATTAAAATAGACTCCTTTAAATGTCTTTGCGCTCCTTTTAAACTACTTATTGATTAAAGATTCTTAGTTTCGGCTTTGGAGATCTTCACTTTCTTTTTGTTTTTAGTCATATTTTGCTTTATGGTAGCTAGGTCGACAAATCTGTTATCAACATAACTATCCTTTTAAGTCGCAGCGTTGTGACAGCCATGTTGAATGAAGATGACAAGTTGTTAAGCACCACTTGCTAAGTCTCTAGTAGGAACTACAACGGCTAAATCCTTAACTATGACTATCATCTTATTTACATGATCTATGAACCACTACAACAAATATATTTTATAGCCACGAATTAATAATCACATATGTATATTTGTGGCTATATCTATACCTTATAGTCACGTTTGCAATGTTTGTGAATGTTAATTCAACTATAACCATAAGTAATTATCATCATGATAATATATATATATATATATATATATATATATATATATATAATATAGTTATATATAACAATGTTAAAATGATGATATATAGGTTCATTCACGTACTTTTAGACTTACTAATAAAAAGAAAAAGGAAAGTTGCTTCCACAACACTAGCTCCTTGTCTTAGGAAAGAACTAAAATTGTCAAATTGATTATAGGACTCACCACATTTTTTATGTATTTGGCAGAATATGTCAGAATTAGGGAAAATTCTGCCTCTAATTTTGACCGCCTAGATGTTTAGTTCAAATTTGGGTTAAACTATTGTTAGGCAACATTATATTTATCCGTTTGAGCTTTTATCTTTCACAAACTTTTGTATTATTATATTGTCAAGTAAGCTTAGAGTTCGTAATAATCCTTAAATGCCCTCCGACATACGACAAATGATGATACGATCATCTTCGCGCGATATTTTCAAGATGCTACATGATATATCATTGACAAACAAATATATCAATATTTTAGTAAATGATGCATTCATATTTGATGTAACGCCCTCACCACATTAGTAGTTTTTTTTCTTCTATTAAGGCGAGGACTTTGGCGCACTACAACGCTCGATATACAATGACCATTACATACATCATATGCAGCGGAAACATAATAATTATATACATATATCAATATACCATCGAACAACAGAAGCCATTTAAAGTAATATAATATAATCATCTATCAATTAGGAACATATAATTTGGTCTAGCAGCGAAAACTACTATATAAAATATAAAACATAAATGACTCATAAAGGTCTCAATATCTCATATCTCAATAATCCAAACAAGTATCAATGATCCATGGTGAACCTCAACATAGAGGCCACATAAGATATCAACTATCTAACAAAAACTCATACCATAAGTCCAAAGGCCAACATAGTCATGACAAAGTGACTCGATAACATAACCATAAGATAAAAGACTCGAAAATATGTATAAGATAAGGACTCAACAACCTAGCATGTGCAACCATCCGCCATGAGCAAGCCACCACCAAAGGTCATTCTAGATCACCTGCACAGATCTAGAGTCCAAGGGAGATTTCTCGGTTAGACTATGTAGAGTACGGCACCATCCCGTGAGGGACAGTATAATCAATCACACAAGTATAAGGATATCAATGTATAAATAATTCAGTCAATGATCATACTCATTAAATATTAACAAATATCCATTTTCAATTCAATATCAATAGTGGCAAGGTCATTAGTAACGTTATCATATAACATTGCCCAATTATCAATTCGATTCAATCTTATCAATCTCGATATCGAAATAGGCATGAAATCAATAGCATCTTTACCTTAATGCTCAATTCAATACAATTCAATTCAATCAATAAATTCATGCCCAATTTGATTCTTATCGTTTTAAACATATGTTCAATGGTTCAATATGTATTTCAATCATCAATCAAGTTGTAGGTTATTATTCCATCTTGTCGAAGCTGGCATGTACTTCAAGTCTGGGCTAGCTAGACCCGGGTGATCATATTCACCCATGTGTTTCCCCTCCATGAGAATACGCACCCCCACATTTGGGTCATTCAATACAATGGATATACGAACAATCTATCAGACAATTCCTGAGGGAGCCAAGATTCTTCGAGCTGGTTTCAGTCAAATGATTTAATCATATTTACGGTTGCATGCAATACAATTTTTAGCTTTCGATCAATCACCAAACAAGGGTTTTAATTGTGTGAGCATGAATTCCATCTTAGTTGCAATAATTGACAAGGTTTAATACACATAAGAGCACGAGAGCATGACTAAAGTTCATAAGATAAACGAATCAATTTAATAGAGTGAAGAGTGTATCGGTGTACCATTTAAATATAAAATAATTCAATTGAACAAGGTGTATAAGCTGAAAATTGAATAGATAAACATGTAAAAGTTCATCACTAGAGTCACTATGGTAGATTTGGTTTGTTATAGGTAGTAATTAATTTATTACGGTCTATAGAGGGTTCGCTACGGCCGAGAGGGATCTCACTACGGTCCAAGGGTGTTCAATTAGTTGGAACGTAGTGAGAACGTAGCCAGAATCTGTGAAAGTTCAAAAGAATTCGATAGAGAAGAGATATGCTATGGCACACATGATCGCTACGATTGTCTAAAATGCGTTATGACTCTAAGGGTGCGCTACGGCCATAGAGCCATGCGCTACGTTCCAGGGATCATCTCTACGGCCCAAAGGCACGCGCTATGACCTCATGGCCATGGCTATAACCAAGTCGTAGTGGCACTTAGCTGCCATAGCCAAGTGCCCTGATTAGGGTTTTCCTATTTTCTTCTCTCAATTGCCTAAAGTGATGGTCATGTAATCATTAAAGCTCTAAATTTAACATGTTCAATTGTTCAATCTCTCAATGGTAACCCTAGGTTCCATGGTATGACATAATTAGGATTTAACATGACAAGAATTAGGGTTTCGATATGCAGAGGATCAATTATACATGTGTGCATGCAATTCTAATCATGATCCTTAGGTTCTTGCCTCAATTTCATCCAACAATCATGAACCCTAGGTTTCCATGATCCTAAGAAACATTAGAGTTTAACCTAAGAATGACAACTACATATGCGCATACAATTCCAACAATATACCTTAGGTCTTTTGCTCAATCACAATAATCTATATTGCAAATGTAGTTCCTAGGTTGCAAGGTTCATACTAGTCATTAGGATTTCAATTATAAATATGACATTTGCTAATTTACATGTGAACATGCAAATCTACATAATCCTTAAGTTTCATGTCCTAATTACAACTATGTTATCCCTAGGTATAAATAACACATGAACAAACTAATCAATTTCACCTTTAAACAATTCATACATGCACAAGACAATTACACGTTTAATTGCCCTTCTCCCAACTTCATGTGCAAGACCATGAGCCTTGATGAAACACCATTGAATTCACATAAAAAACAATGCCAAAACTATGATTTGGAAGAGAAGTGCACATAACTTAGGACTTTAGTCCTAAAACCCTTTTCTTCCTTAATCCTTATTTCTACTCCTTCTTCATCATTTAGAAGTCTCTAGGTCTTCTTTTCCTTGCCCTTGTAGTCTTTTTTCTATCCTTCAAATCCCTCCTAATATGCCATCACCATGGGAGAGGAATGAGGGCTCCAAACCCTAGCTATGTAGAGAGGAGATGTAGGCCAGGAGAGGAGAGAGAAGAGAGGAGGAGAAATGATGGTGGTGGCTTGTTCTAGGGCTTTTATATTGAGTTTTAGGGTAGGTTATTGGTTTTTTGGTAGTATTTGGGCTTCTAGATGGATATTCTACAGTGTGGCCCACTTAGGCTTTAAATCCTTTTCTATTTTCTTTTTCATTTTTTTTCTTTTTATTTGGAGCATTACATTTAACTTCATAATGTAATGCATAGTTATAATGATTTGTTTATTAAATGATCACAAATTTGTCAATGAAAACACTTAATAGGACAAGTTCCCTAAAAAGGATGAGTCCCTCATCATTAGGTTTGTAATTCAACTAAAATATTAAAGGACCTAAAGTGTGTAGGATTTTGTATATTACTGTTCTTTTTTTGTTCCAAAGTGAGTGAACAGGTTGTTATGGGTCTACTTAGACTTGTAGGTCTAAACGATTTGATTGCTTAACAGCTGATGTGTGAAGCTAAAAAGATAGTTGTTTGGCATGAACTTCCCTCACCAATTACCAATAAGTTCACTGTTTATTCGGTAGTGATTAAGATGCAATTGCGTAATAATGTTCAAAATTAGTGTTCTAAAGTTAAAAAAAAATACAGCTGGGTAATAAAAGAAAAGAACTTTAGTGCATAAACATTGCCTAGATACATGAATATGGTAACTAAAAGTCCCATTATAAGCTTAGAAAAGGATTATGCTTCCCCATGGCTGATACTCTTGAGAGATATTACATAAATTTGACACACATGAAGCTCTCTTTTATTTTATAGGTACTAAAGTGTCCATCATACAATTTGCAGATAGTCTCTCGCCTCAGGTCTCTGCTTTACAACAGTTATTTTTATCCTATTCGTATCCATCAGTGTCACATCTTCATCTTCTTATTCATTTTTCCCCGATTGTTTTACAATGTGGATGCAGGTTTAACAAGGCGGGCGTCTTGTTTGTAGTTGTAGACACCAATGCCTCTCTTCCTTCCCAAGCGACCAGAATCGACATACTGAACCAAGAGAGGACAAGGGCTGTATTTGCTGTCTCCAAGTCCTTCTTGAAGGACTTTGAGTATCGACACACAAACATCTAGACCAATAAAATCTGCAAGCTCTAGAGGACCCATTGGGTGATTGGTACCAAGTTTCATCCCTGTGTCGATGTCCTCCTTGGTCGCAACACCAGTGTACAGGGCATAAAATGCTTCGTTGATCATGGGCATCAGGATCCTGTTCACTATAAAACCCGGGTAATCTTGAGAGCATATGACTTTCTTCCCTAACCTGCATAATTTGGATCTATTAGGTTTTCCAAGTATAGATTAGATTCTTCCAGTGTCACATCGTCATGTAAAACCAAACTGGACAACTGATCAAAGGTGATTACAAAGAAAAGAAATAAGCACATACTCTTTTGCAGACAATAGAACACGAAATGGAATTCAGGTCATGGATGTGAGTGGAAGTAAAATATTACTACTTAAAATAAAGCATTGGAGTTCCGATATAGTTGATTCATTGTTAATCTTTCTTTTTTCATCATTTTCCTTCTAAATTAAAACTCTTGGCTAATAGCATCATGCAGATATAGGCAGTTAATACTAATTTTTATCGAGCCATGTTACTATTAACATAGTAAATCTTTAACGTTGGACAGTCTGGCATCAGATACATAATGCTTACTTTTCAGCCAAAGTTTTTACTCTTGTAAAGACCTCATCTGATGTGTCAGCTCCTCTCACAATCTCAATCAGCTTCATAACAGGAGGTGGGTTGAAAAAGTGCATGCCTATCACCTGTACTATCAAAAAAATCAACACTGACAAAATATTTAATTTGAAGGCTAAGTCTGCATCTAAAAGCAATTATAAGTGACACTGTAAATGAGAAAGGAAAATCACAAACCATCCATAGGCTTTTTTATGATAAAAATTACTATTGAAAGTTCCTTCAATGCAGACAAACTATGACTAATTGCGTGACTTTTGGGACTCTTCTAACTGCTCCAAACTTTTTCCTGCTTCCTACAGCTATTAGTCTCAGACTCAGACCTTCAGACAACAAAGCAAATTTATAACAAACAATTTTGTACAATGAAAGTTTGTTTAACTTTTTTAAGAAGGTAGAAGCATGTGTGCCAAGCGCACTCATCTGATTTTATTCAGAACGGCCAAGAACTTATCTAACCTTCTTCTTAATCAACGAAAGATTGTATGATTAACATCCTGGTTTTATAATCCTTCTATTTTTTCTAGAAGTGTTAATAATCCTTCTTTTTCCCTAAAAAAGCTTATCTAATCCTTTTTTTCAGAGAAAGGAGGAAGATCAACCACACACAAAGTTAATTCATTGATATCAAGGATTGAGGATTACAGGAAAGGAGGAGAGAAACGATAGAGAAAGAACATCTCTAAACTAAGACCACTCCCTTGTGAGAAAAGTTACATGGGCCAAGATATTCTCAACGTAGCATTGGGCTCACTGGGAAATTACCATGTTTCGCTGCAGCCAAAGTGCCCAAAGTATTGCAAAAATCTTGGCCTGTGCCTTCTTGGGTCTGTAGGTGAAGATAGGTGATAGAGAGCCCCCTCTCCTAAAGGAAAACCAGAAAGTTTCCTCGTATTCACAACTGAGCCAAGTAACAGGAGCTTGATTCCAGGTTTCCTTGACAATAGGACATTTGAAAAAAAGATGGGCTGTGTTCTCGACCCCGCCAACACAGATCTTACAATCAAAGGAGGCCCCCAGCTGCAACTGAGCTCGGTATGAGGCAGTGAGGATCTTCCGTCTATGCATAAGCCAAATGAATTTTTTTATTTTATTGGGACTTTGGTCTTCCAAATGAGATGGCAATCAATCACCAGATAATGATCATTTATTTGCAGAGCTCCACGAGAGATGTTATAGGCCTGTTTGACAGGTGAAATTGCCTGTCGGCCAAATCCGGCTGTCAGAGATAGATGACCAAAGAGTAAGTATGCCATTATGAGGTCCAGTATGCTGAGAAGATCATCAAAATGCTGATCAAATAAGTGGGAGAGAAAGAAGGGCGCCTAGCAATTGTCATCCCAGATGTTGGAGAGAGTAGCATCCTAATCTATAAGTTCGCTAAAGGTCCAGCCAGCTGCCAATTGTCACGCCAAAATGAGAAAAAGTTTCCCGAGCCAATGTTAGCGGCTAAGGACGACCTCAGCCTGGGGAAAATCTGAGATCTACTGAACCAAAAGGAAGAGTCACCATACCATGTTGGGGCTGGAATTGGAGATCCCAAGATAGTGTCTGTCCATGAGTAGCAACACTAGAGGAGAAAAGGTCCTCTGTGTGTCCCATTATTCAACAAACCCACCTTGCGAAGAAGAATGTCGTTTGGATGTCTAAGATCCAAGACGCCAGCCCCCCGCCTCCAACTTTGGTTGACAGACGGTAGACCAGTCAACAAAATGAGCCCCTCTGGTCCCAGGATTTGAGCCATGTCAGAAGAATTTACGTCTAATAGTATTCATTCTAGCCTCCACTTGCCTGGCCATATTGAGGACCGACATGAAGTAATTGGCAGGGCAAAAAGCACCAAGTTCGGAAGGATTTATCTGCCTCCGCTTGAGAGAGACCTGGCTTTCCAACCCTCCAACGTTTGCTGCATTCTAAGAACCACCAGGAGCTAGTCCTTGGGTCTCACAATTCTGTCCAGCAATGGCAAAGCCAAGTAGGAAATAGGCAGAGAAGCTGCAGGCATGTGGAGCTGGGCTGAACATCTGCTGTCCTCCATGTCAAAAGGTATTAAAGTAGACTTGAGTAGTTAATGGACAGCCCAGAAAAGTCCCAAAGAGCTCCACAAGTGTGGCTGCACTTGGGCCTTGAAAACAGAACCTTCAACGAAGAAGATGATGCCATCAACATATCGGAGGAGGGGAATAATAGTGCTGCCGTCATCCCGTGGACAGAAGCCAGAAATTAAACAAGACTCGCAAAGGGGGAACGCCGCAACAGCCAGTGAATTAGCAGCAAGATCAAAGAGTAAAGGCGTCTGGGGGCAGCCCTGCCGCACCCGTTTTTGAGGCTGAATCAATTCCCCACATGGTGAGCCATTTACAAGGACAGAAAAAGAGGTGGTGCTCATGCATTTCTTCATTCAGGAGATCCATAGAATTGGGAAACCCCCATTACATAATGATTGCCAGAGAAAGCTCCAATTTACCGAGTGAAGGCCTTAGCAAAATCCACCTTCCAAATGAAAACCTTACGTTTCGTCTTCTTCCTAATGGGAGATCATTTTAGAGGCCAACATAGCTGTCCGAGATAAATCTCCCACGAAAGAAAGCCGATTTCACAGGGGATGTCAAGTCATCCATAACAATGTGAAGTTAGTTTGCTAGGACATTGGATATCAAAAGGTAAATTGCACTGGAGAGGGCAATAGGGCGATAGTCTGAAAGACCCTCAAGGGAAGAGGTATTCGGAATGAGGAACATATAGAGACGATTCAATCTATCAAAACCATAGTTTCCGTCATAGAGTTCATGGACGACACCTATAATGTCATCCTTAAGGAGGGACCAGAAGAATAAAACCGAAAATCCGTCAGGGCCAGGAGATCCCTCTCCCTTGAGATCTTTCAGGGCAGTCATACCTCAGTTTCAAGGAAAGGAGTGATCCGCGAAGGCACTGTTTTCCATCTTTTATATTATGGAAGCCTGATAATTTGCAAAGACATGTAGATAACAAAATGAGAAATATATCATGGATACCAGATCTAGATCTAGATGAGTATCAAGTGGCTACAATTTTTTCAAAAACATAAACAAGTTATTATTCAATTTTGCAACATTGTTTCTTCAATTTCAGGATTCAATTAAAATCAAGCATCAATTTAAATCAGAAGTCTCCTCTTAATGGATAAAGGTTCTTCAGGTCAGGTGTAGGCACTTCACTATGTTCTCATGTCCCATCCGTTCTCCAAATCTTTCTGCTTTGTTTATGGATCATTCCATATTTTTGGTGGTAGATGTTCTATTTTTTTAGGATAGACAATCCTATTTCTGGGTTAATTCCTATCTTCTGTTAAGAGAGTGCATGTATAAACTCTTTAAGAGATAGGTGATGGTCTAAGTCATTGTAATCCTCTGTAATTCTGTCATCACATAATATTTCTTTAAAGATCGAGAAGTTCACTAGGAGAAATAATTTCAATCTCCAACATATGAAGATCCGAACGCTTCTCCGCTTGCGAAGATAGCGAAAGACAAATCAAAGACGAAATATTTGAAAGGAAAATCAATAGAAACTAGTACTTTATTGGATTTGAGGTAGATAAGAAGGCCCACTCCATGATATTGTGGTGTTTGACGGAAGAGGTGATTATCAAAGTTGATGATGAAGACACTACAGGTGGCCTATCGTTGAAACTTGACAGTCTTTATAAGATGAAGTCTATGACTAACAAGTTGTTGAAGCAACACATGTTCGCCCTTTGCATGCAAAAAGGTACCTCTATGAAAAATCATTTGGATCAGTCGATGATGGAACTAAAAAGTATAGATGTGAAAATCAATGATGTACATGCAATGCTTCTTCTGTTAGTTTCTCTTCCTCTTTCGTATAAAAACTTCATTCACTCTATGATTATTCGAACGGACTATCTAACTCTGAAAGAAATAAAATCAAGTCTCCATATTCATGAACTTCAGCATTGAGCATTTGGTACTCAGGCCGCATGATTAGTGACTAGTATTGAGAAAGGACATGCCCAAATTCTAAGAAAGGCGTTAGTCAAAATTCAAGAAGAGAACAAATCCTAAGGACATTTACAACTACGGTAAGAAACTTGACCATTAGAAGAAGTGTACTAAGAAGAAGAAGACCATAGCCGGGGCGGTTGTACATAAGGTCAAAGAATTTGAAGATGACGATTTGACTCTTGTTGTGACTAGAGACTGGAGAAGAGTTAGGGTGTGATAACTCCACGCTAAAAGTAATTCTCAATTTATCAGAAGATTGATGACGGAAACATCATTAAGAGTGATGATACAACCTGCATAATAGTTGGGATCCACTCAATCCAGATCAGATCTTATGACAATTTGGTGAGGTCACTAATGATCTTTGTCATGTTCAACAATTTTCTAAAGAGTATGGAATAAATACTTTGGTATACAAAATCTATAGACTCAGAATATATTAAAGTAGAAGAAAGTAGGTGTATATGAATGAGACTCCAAAAATAGGAAGTCAAGAGAAATAAACAAAACCTGGGACGGGCGACTAGTTATTGCAGCCAAACGCGTAATGGAGATAGAACTTGTATTAGATGCCAAAATTGCAGAAGCTTTTGCAATTTTGTCGAGCTTTGTAAATAATGTTTTCTTTACATCTTCAGACTCCACGATTGCTTCAATTATGACATCAGCAGAGTGAAGCTCTTCTAAACTTGATATATATTGCACGCGGTTTACAGAATCAGTGCCCAAGAGCTGTAAAATGAAAGGAAATTAAAAACCAAAAACATTTACCAGAAGGGCATCAAAGAAGGCATAAGAAAAGTGATATTTCTAGATGTCTGATAAAAGTTCGTTTATTTTGATGAAAATAAATTGCTATGAAAAATGAATACTACCATGTGTCTGATAGATGATTTTAACTATAGGAGAAAAGTTATTTAGGAATATAGGAATGAAGGATTAGGGGAAAGGCAAACGAATTCTCATTTAAAAATATTAAGTCAATTTCCAAACTTTGATATTACATTTTTTATCAAAGGGAAATTGTTTTCCTATAGACTGATTTTTTTATGATTATAAAATATTGAAAAATAAGAAATTTATTTTCTACGAAAATATTTGCATGGTAACATACGAAGCCAAAAGATCAGTTCAGTTCCTAAAATTTCTCCATATACTTTAAAAAATAGAACATATTAACCTTTAAAGTTAAAGAAATTATTCACAATGTTCACAATGTCACTATATCACCATATTCCCAGTGAATGCAGCGATTACTGTCTCAGAATAAACATTAAATAAAGGAGTATCCTCATAATCAAATTGCACGTCTCCAGATTCAAAGGAAAAGAGTTATGGAATTTCACATCATTAAAAGACCAACCTTTGACCCTAGAATATAAAAGTTGTATCTTTAAATCTAATAATTCCCTTACCACTCAAAAGAGCAGCAGATAGAAAAAACATATCCTAGTGCAAGAAAATTCTTGGAACATATCGATTTTTTTCCCTCTAACAGAAGATTGCCTGGAGAAGCTAAAGTCAACTCGAAGATCAAATCTTTTAATCTTAGCATTCCAAAATTGGACACAAAACATCCATTCTATCCATTACCCAACAAAACTTACCCACTGAGCAACAGGGCATAATAAGCGCAATAGCTGAAAACATGGCCAAATTTAGTCCTTTCCTTCATTACAAGGTACCAAAACACGATGCTTGTTATTGTATCAAAATCAATTAAATGATTCTTGGACAAAAAGAAGTTGAAATTAAAGAAAAAAAAAGTTTTAACTCTATCCAATGCTCGATCTTATTATACATTCAACCAACCGTGGTGAGGAACGAAATCAGGGGAACATAAAGAAGTAAGTACTTGTGAAATGTGCCCTTTGGAGACGAGACGACGAACGGAAGCGGCGATGAACGCCTCAGCCCGTAGAAGGGCGCTCGGGTCGGCGTCGTGGAGGAGGACGCGGCAGCCGGCGACGGCGGAGAGCTGGGCTATACCTGATCCCATCTGACCGGCGCCGATGACGCCGATTACCTCCGGCGACAGCTTCTCCTCGGAGATCGCCATAGCAGCTGTTGAATTCTTCCTTCTAGCTTGCCTCCGACGTCTCTGCTTGCGGAGATCACTATCGGCCCCGCCCTGCCTTGCGCAAGAAACGTGACGCAGTGGAACGCGAACACGCCACTTTTTTTCTTTCTTTGAAAAAAAAATATTAAGCTTATCTAATAGGATTGAGAAAAATAAGTATATATATATATATATCAATTTTTTAAATAAGTTTTATTTACACGAAATTATTATAATTTAAAAATAAATGAGTTTAACAGAAATAAACTGTATTTAAATAAGTTGTCTATATTCATTTGCATGAATCTAAAATATATAATTAAAAATAAATAATTTATTTAAAATTGATATTTATATTTATTTTTATCAATCAGATATTATATTTGAATTTCGATTATACACACGGTGAATAAGGTACGTATCCATTAAATTAATAAAAATATATGTATAGACTGTACAATATTCAGTAACTCTTTATTCTTATACATGAAAAAATAAAAATTAAATGATATCTTAATTTTTTTCTGTTAATATATAGTAATCAAAGTTATCGTATAAAAAAAATTGATTACATCCTCCCACAAAATATCAACGGTCACTGAACATAGATTTTCAACAAGTCAATGTTTAAACATTCAAATCACTGGTGCCATTTATCGTATACTTGGACAGCGTCACACCATGTAACTTAATTATAATATCTTATTTATTTGTTACTAAATACATATTTGCCTTTTTTATTAGTATACAACACAATTGTTTTACCCTTCTTTTATGTTACGAATTTTTTTTTTAGTTTTTTTTTTCATTTTATCGACGTTCAAAGCTACTAAAATTTGATAATTCGATATTTTCGTACGAAGATAAATTCTGATTAAATTAATAATTTCGAAAATTCAAAGTCGAACTGTCCCTTAATTTTAGAATACAGACCCAATAATCATCATTATTTGATTTGGTCTCACAAACTTTTTTTTTCATATAAGCCTACAAATATAATCGCAAACATCAAGTGCAATGTTGGAGATTTTTGTTATATTTTTCTTAAGCAGCCCACTTTTTCTGCTATCGAATAACCTTCACCCCAACAAGGATTTTTGTTTGTTTATAATTTAGTACTAATATAATAATAAAATTTAAGTGTATAGATAAAAATAGTGTTCGATGTTCAGAGAAGAAAGAAAACAATTGACGAGGAGGTTTTATTATAAAGTAAAAAATGTAGAATCTAATAAGAGAAATAAATGTATTATTAAGTAAATAGAGTAATATAGATGATCAATGACAGAATGACTCATTCTTCAAAAGTTAAATCAATTGAGGATGCTACGATATATATACAATACTTTGATGATAAGATTGACTTTAATCAATCAAAGAAAATACAAAATAATACATAAAATTTAAATATAACTCTTTCATAAATGTGAAAGTTTAAATTATATATACCTATATAAGGTCTCCAAACATACTAAACTATGACTAGTCATAATTTATAAAGTTTTACAACTAGATAAAAACTAAATATAGGAGATAGCTAATCACGGATAGTAACCATGTGCAAGCTTCGTTCATCACGAGCACTAGAGACTGCAAACTCTACAAATCAAATACCTACAAGATTCAATATAAGGGAGGCAATCCTTCATTGAGCCACAAACATAATATTTAGATATGAAATTCATGGTACCATAAAGCAAGGAAATACGTACGTGATATATAATAGGAATTTATATTCCACGAAAACACAATTGTTGTGCTATGCAATATCATACAATGAACTTCTTTTATTTACCTTCAAGGCTTTAGCTTGCACTACTTTTCATTCAATATTCTAGTTTCCAATGCATTGTTTTCTTATTTCAATATTTTGATTCAATACAATGCTTTGATTCGATACAATATTATAATTACAATATGGCTAATATTTTTATGTTTGGCATATCTCGTTAATGACTAGAGGTGTCTTTGCAATGATTTTGAAAAGGGTGCCCATGATCTCTTCAAGTATGCTAGAACAATAAGACAACAATGGTGCACAAACCATGATAAGACCCACAAGGGGAAGGATGTATGTGAATCCTCTTCGTTGCACAATGGAGAGCAAACTCTACAATAAGAACTTAGTAGCTTTGTTGCAACTACACTACTAGTTCCCCATAATGCAATGATCTAGATATTATGCAATGACTAGAGAAAATTCATATACATGGTGACCGTTACTTTTATTAGATTTTCTTATTTAGAACCCTTATCTTTACCTAACATTAATCCTTACCACGACATAGGGTTATAAGAACAATTCATCATCTAGGGTTCACAAGAAAATAGAAAAGCATGTTATAATGAACATCATCAACAAGGTCACATCAAACTTGAACATGGACATGTTCATGTTTATGTTCATAAGGCATGATCTTCACGTTCATGGTGATGCGAGTTGTGTCCTATACAACACAAATTGTGTCTCTTGATTGACAAGGTTTGAGGGTGGAACGTAATAAAGGTGGTCCATGTTTGACCGTGCATGGTTGCTACATCCCGGTTATGATGTAATCTTCGTCTAGGTTTTAATATAAAAAATCATCCTATAATTATATCTGAACCAAGATAAAAATCTAGGGATCTAAATAGAGATCAACAATGTATAAATCTTTAGAACAATTATAATTATTGTATCCAACCTACAACTTGGCATGCATTAATTTATTGAGAAAGACATATCTAGAAGAAATCCGCCTATGAACATGCTCTTTTTATCGGACAATTCGGTCTTCACGATCCAAAAGTTCCTTCCCAATTGTGATCTTGCCATTCTCCTTCAATTTCGACTTACGTGATTTTGATATAAGTATTTGGATATGATGGCGAAAGACTAAGTTCTTATTTCTTCACCAAGGAAGAGAAAGAAAGAGAGTAACTCTCTATGACAATTGAGAGGAAAGAAATAATGGCCTTTGGGGGAGTTTATTTTGTGCCTTAAGGGTTTATATATGGGAGTTTAGGGTTTTGGGAGGAAGTTAAAATAAATTAAGACTCCAAATCCGAACCCAACTTAGACTCCTTTGCATAGCAACAATACGATCCACGTCCAAATCAGACACAATTCATGTTGTGTGTTTCATCTAGCTCACACATTACATTATAAACCTCTTAAACTAATAATTCATTCCCAAATTTAAGATTGGGATAGAGACTTACCAAAAAGGTTTGAAAATTCCCTCCACATCTTTGACTTGAGTTCTGATGACAGGAAAGGGTATACCTAAATAGCTTGACCCAACCTCCAAAAAGCTTGCCCGAGCTTCATTTTTGTAAACAATTTCTGCTGAGTTATTTTCATTTTTCGCACTATGAATATTCAGCATCATTATTCTTGGATTTTAGGATTCTAAACTAATTTGAGGAGGATTTTAAGTGACTTCCATGATTCTTGCGATTTGAACATTTGAAATTTGAAAATCCTTTTTTTTGTTGCAACTGATCCTTTGACCTCCAAATTTTGGGGAATCAATAGAGGGGGTCTGAGGACAACACGAAGGAGAATATAAGGAAGAAGAAGACGACGTGCGCCAGGAGGACGGACGTCGGAGCTTTGATTATTTTGCATTTAACTTTATTTTCCGGCAAACCATGTTGGCTAGACATTATTATGTTTATGTAACTTTTAAACCCAGGATGTCCGACTAGACTCCTATTGCCGGGATCCTAGGGGATGCTCTGTTTCCACCTGTTTACTCTGAAATGTTTTAAATCTCATATTTTCTATCGTCCACTTAATCTCGTGTTGCGTTGATGGATTGTGTTTTATGTTTCTTTGTTATTCGTCTATTCTTCCCAAGTGTGCACTGTCCGTAAGGACCTTATAGTGTTGCCACCTTCACACAATGAGCCGAGAGGTTAGTGATGAAGTTTGGGGGA
>LTAE01002533.1:21730-43249 GCA_001647135.1 Pontederia paniculata | reverse complement strand
AAATCCTGGGTCCGCGTTGACGCGGCCACTGGCAAGTCGGAGGTGGTCGAGATGGACAAGTTCACGATGATGCGGCGTTGCGACCTCCCCGCGCGCGACCTCCGCCTCCTCGACCCCCTTTTCGTGTACCCCTCGACGATTCTGGGACGCGAGAAGGCGATCGTCGTCAACCTCGAGGAGGTTCGTTGCATTATCACGGCGGATGAGGTGCTGCCCCTGAATTCCATGGACGGGAACGTCGTGAAGTACGTGTTGGAGTTGCAGCGGCGCCTCGCTGCGCACTCCGGAGATATGCTGTCCGGAGGGGCGGAGTCGCCGGACTACTTGCCCTTCGAGTTCCGGGCGCTCGAGCTTGCACTTGAGACTGCCTGGAACTTCCTTGACGCGCAGGTTCTGTCTTTCTTACTTCATTTGTCTCACACTGGACCTAGTTTTCTTAAGAGATTAATCGTCCAAAGTATGATAAAAAAGATTGAACCTTTAACTGATAAAAATCATTGGAAAGACGCAAACTTAAATAGTTCTATTGCTGCTGAGTTGATTAAGAATTGATTTAGTCTTCTTACTCTACTTCTCCAATATGATAACTCTTGCTTGCTGTGCCTCTAATTGGAAATCATATTTGTACATAATATCTTCAACATGTTATGTGAATACTTGGAGGAATATTCTGTTTGAGAATTCTAGGAAACACAAGGAAAATGGTAACCGTGCTGTTATGAAATTCTATTATCTTTAAATAGGAATGTAAAATTCCTTGAGAATATGGTCTCCTCATTCATCTGTCTATGCTAAGTATGTGAAGAAAACCAAAATTTGTTCTTAGCTAAGTTTCAATCAGTTAGGTCCGTTAGGCTCAATATCCATAAAAGCTCCAGTCATTCATTCTCCATGGAAAGAAAAGGGACATATGACTGAAAATCCTGCATAGAGATTGCAACTATAATCAGAGTAGTTTCCAATCACAATCTGCAGAATAGAATCACATTGTTGGTAAAATGCATGTCATATTCCGAGTGGTCATCCATTTGTAAATGAAGAAAAGAAACAAAGAAACTATACTGGCATCTTTAGGGAACTATGAAAGCTCATATGTGAGGTGGTGGTGTAAAATACAACTAGTACATTTTTTGCAGGGAAGTTGATCTTAATGGCATCTGTTATTCTAATTATTTTGTTGCTATTATTATTATTATGTGTCTTGTACGTCTAATGTTAACTGTTTGTCCATTAATCTACCGAACTGCTGTTTGATGTCTTAGCTTTCAGTCAGTAAGAAACCTGAAGCTAGTGAACACATTCATGAGCTTATTGTTTAGCTTCTATGCTAGTCAATGATGCCAGAACATGTTTCCTGATATCTGTAACCTGACACAGTTTTATGTTTGATTTTACATGCTTTATATTTTCTATCTGTAAATGACTTTTCGTATTCTGATAAGGAGATTTTGAACAAGTTTCCTACCTAAAAGATGTAGTTGTTTTCATGTATCATCAGGCAACAGAAGTAGAACTTGAAGCATATCCCCTGTTAGATGAGCTTGCATCAAAACTTAATACACTTAACTTGGAGCATGTACGGCGGTTGAAAAGCAGGCTAGTTGCTTTGACTCGGAGAGTACAGAAGGTACATGTACATCCCAAACTAGGTTCATGATAACCACTTTTTTCTTTTGTTGAACTAAATTGTTAAATCTTATCCATAGGTTAGGGATGAAATTGAACAATTAATGGACGATGATGGGGACATGGCTGAAATGCATCTCACAGAGAAGAAGCAACGAACTGACCCGTCATTCTGCGGTGATCAATCTTTGCATGGGTTTAGCTCTACTGGTGCAGGTGTATCAGTATCTGCACCAGTTTCACCTTTGTCTTCACCACCTGAATCTAGGAGGTTTGATAAGACTTTAAGCTTTGCAAGGAGTAGAAATGATAGTTTTAAAAGTTCAGACACCTCAACAGAAAATGTTGAACACTTGGAAATGCTATTAGAGGCCTACTTTGTGCTAGTTGATAACACCCTTAATAAGTTAACTTCAGTAAGTGTCTTTTATATTTCTCTCCTCTTTGTTATTGTTTCACTACAAAAGTTAAGATCTAAGAGTCTACTTTTGTATTTTCTTTTCAGCTCAAGGAGTATATTGATGACACAGAAGATTTTATCAATATTCAGCTGGTAATTGTTTCCCTTTATTTTCCTTATTTATGATCGAAACCGCTATGTGCTCTCCCTAGTCTATGAGGTGGAAAGTGCAATAAGATCTGGTAGGTTAAAGAGCTATGGTCTTTACATAAGCAACTAGCATTATTTTTTTTAGGAGCAACAGATATTAATAAGTGAAAGATCTCAATGATGTGCACGAGGCATTGTTCTATAAGGGGGTCATGCCTTGTCACTTTCTTTGTAGGTTGTCATTTGAGCATCTCTGTAATGCTACTGTTTTAATTTAGTTGTTTGAGAATAGGAGTGATTGTTATTTCTTCGTTTGTATATCAAGTTAACTATTGTACAAGTATCTCAAAATTCCATGTAACTTTCCATCATGTTTTAGCTATTGATGAAGGAGAAATTCATATATTTGCACAATGTACTTGCATTCCAAAATGATGAAATTCTGAAATGCAACCTATATCTGAATGTTGCAAATCCCTGATATTTCATGTGAACAATATATCATTATGTCACAGTTGCAGTTCTGTGATTATGTCCTCCTTTGATATTTACCCTTTTGAAAAATAATGACAATCCTTGAATCCTAACATATGGAATTTACAAAGTAAGGCATACCTGTGGAGAATGAATGAGACCATAATTTTATCGCATAGACTTTAGAGCTATTTCGTCTTACTCGAATTGTAATTTTTTTTAGAAATTATAAATTTTCATTGCATCTCCATTTAAAAATAGACATTTTATTTGTGGCTGCACTCTTCTCATATTTTTGTTCCGGGAAAACCTGATATGAAGTTTACATGTTTTCTACAACCTAATCAATCATTTGTATTCTTCTATTTCAGGATAATGTCCGTAATCAGTTGATCCAATTTGAGTTGCTACTAACAACTGCAACATTCATTGTTGCCGTCTTTGGGGTTGTAGCTGGGATTTTTGGTATGAACTTTGCAGTTCCACTTTTTGAAGTACCATATGCATTCCAGTGGGTACTTGTGATCACTGGTGCTTGTGGAGTGATTATCTTCTTTTTATTCCTCTGGTATTTTAAGTACAGAAGACTGCTGGCCGTGTAGATTCATTATGAATTTATAGCAAGTTGAAAAGATCTTTCTTGTGAAATGCTTCTGTCCTTTAACAATCTCAACCATTCTTTGGATATCCCCATGTATATAACATTCACAATAGCTTTGTTGAAGCAAATGCTTTGGGAATACGATTACATGATTGCTCATTTTTTGTATGCATAGTTGCGTGGCTCTAAAGAAGGGAAGTTATTCAACAATGCACATATCCTTAGCATTATTATCATACATTATGCTCTTGAAGGTTGTGTCTTGCTGAGCTGGATGACATAAAATAGTAGATGAACTTAAGAAAAAAACGTTACGTTCCATAACGACTGAAATTATTTTGAATATGACCTTTGGGCCCCATTTGGCAACCGACGGTGTTAAAAACAAAGGTAAATCAGATCGTGTTCAATTCGAACACAGACCATTTTCTCAAAAAATAAAAAGATGACCGAGATTTAATTTGAATTAAGTTAAATTAAATTTTAAATCTAATCACAACTCAAATTTTAAAATAGCGTTTGGATAGAGAATCGGAGGTTCTCCGAGTTTTTTGATGTGATAGATTAATTCTAGTTGTGTTTGGATGAACTAAAAATGTAATGATTATAGATAGGTTCTAGAGGTGTTTGGATAAAAGTGAGAATCGAAAATATAAAATATATTTTTTAAAAAACTAAAACTTATTTCAATTTAAAAATTATATTAAGTACTATAAAATTAAGATCATAAAATAATATTTTCATAAAAATATATTTTACAAAATATACTGGCTAAAACTATTAAAAAATAATATAAAATTAAACTCACAAAATATTATTTTAGCAATAATATTCTAAAAAGATTATTCTATCTAAAAAATTATTAATTATACAAATAAAATAATTTATATTATAAATTAAACATACAGTAATATAAAAGTTTTTCATAAAATGAATTTATTACAAAATTACAACTTATTATTTTAACCAGATTTTTAATTAAATTAAAAAGTTGAGAAAAGAAAAAAAACGTCACACGTCTTTTGAAAAAAAAATTAAAAGTTGAAAAAAAAGCTCCAAGCATGAACCGCTCGGTGGAATCTCAGGTCATGTGACCCGGGATTTTACCTTTGGGTTTGGTGCCCGGCTTCCCAAACTGTCATATCGTTTGGATGGAGAATCGGGGGTTCTCCGGGTTCCAGTGAATAAATTGATTTGATAGATTAATTCTAACTGTGTTTGGATGACCTAATGATGTTAAGTTCTAGGGGGTGTTTGGATGAACCGTGTGAGAAACAAAAATATAGAATTACTTTTTAGATAAATAAATAAATTTAAAATAAAATAATAATATTAATTTGCAAAATAAAAAAATCAGTAAATCTTAGTATTATAAAATATTTAAAATTATATTATTAACTTAGTATAAAATTAATATATGACATTTAAAATAAACGTTAATAATTTTAGTTAGAAGATATTGAGTTAATAATTTTAAAAAATATTAATGATATTAATAAACATTAATAATTTTAATAAATGTTTACAATCTTAATAATGTTAATAATTTATACATTAATACTAAACTAATAAAATTAAACGTTATTAATTTTAAAAGTTAATAACGTATATGTCATTAACTTAAAATTTTATACATCATTAAATTTTATACTTAATAAATATATCGTAATAAATTAAAAGTAAAAGTATATATATACGTTAATATTAGTATTATTAACTTTTAAAATAAAACTAATAATATTTAATAAATAAAAAAGGAAGGATAATATATAAAATATTTTATAAAATTACGGTACAAATAATTTTAGATTTTAACATTATTTAATATAAAATTATTTTTAACTTTTTAAGATTAAATATTAATAATTTAAATTTATTCGTAAAGTTAACATAAATTAGAAAGAAAAAGAAAAAGAAGTAAAAAGGAGAAAGAATAAAAAGAAAAGAAATAAAGTTAAGAAAAAAACGTCACATCAGATCAGAAAAAAAAAAAGAAAAGCTTGGCCTGGTGGAACCGCCAGGTTCTTGCAGGAACCTGTGCCACTAGAACCAGGGTCACGTGACCCTAGGTTCTGCTAGCCTGGTTCCACCTCGGTTCGCGTTTGATAGAACCAAGTGGAACTAGGACCAGATTCCACCTCGGGTTCGCTTCCCAAACGCAGCCGAACTAGGCACAAAAACCAATCATAGAATCTGGGGTCACGTGACCCAGGTTCTATGCTCAACCAGAGCCCATTTGCTGCAACAGCAGCATTAATTGTTGTTGTTGCAGCTTTTTTTTTTCTCACACGTTTTTTTTTTACTTTTTCAATTTTCTTTTTTTTTTCTATTTTTAATATTAAATAATAAATATGTTAATTATTATAATTTTTAACTAGTATTTCTTACTTATTTTAATAATAATATTTTATGAAGTTAAATAAATTATTTTATTATATTATTTATTAGAATAATTTTATATTATTTGATTTAAAAAAATGTTTTAAATATAATTCATAATACAAATTATTTATTACTATATTGTTTACTTTTAAAAGATTTTTTTTATGAAATTATTATTATTAAATCATTAATTTATGATATTAATTTATATTATTTATCAATTACTTTTAAATATTTTTAATCGATATTTTCACTTTTTTTACAATAATGTTAATTAATGATATTAAGTTTATATTATTTATTAATTATTTCTTAAATAGTCTTGGTCGATGTTTTTTAACAAAATTTTTATGAAAATATTAATCATGAGATTAATTTTATATTATTTATTAATTGTTATTTTATAATATGTTAATAAAACTATTTATAAAAAAGTTACAAAAATATTTATTTATGAGATTAATTTTATATTATTTACTATAAATTTTAAAACTAAGTTTAATGTTTATTAAAAATACATATTATATTTCAGGTTCTCATTTTTTATCCAAACACTCACTAGAACCTATACATAATCATTACGTTTTAGTTCATCTAAACACCGTTAGAACTAATCTATCAAATCAAACTATTTACTAGAATCCGGAGAACCCCCGGTATTACTTGCCAAACAGGGCCTTGGGGAACCAGGCTAGAACCGGAGTCGGTTCTGGCTCCGATTCTAGCTGCCAAACGCAGCCTTAGACAATCCTAAAACCCTCATCTTCTCTCCTCTTTTCCTTAGGTAGTGTTTGGATGGAGAATCGGGGTTCTCCGGGTTCCACAGAATAGATGATTTGATAGATTAATTCTAATTGTGTTTGAATGAACTAATGATGTTAAGTTCTAGGGGGTGTTTGGATGAACCGTGTGAGAACCCAAAAATATAAAATTATTTTTTAGATAAATAAATTAATTTAAAATAAAAATAATAATTAGTTTGAGACATAAAAAATATTTTCAGTAAATCTTAGTATTATAAAATATTTAAAAATTATATTATTAACTTAGTATAGAATTATTATATGACATTTAAAATAAACGTTAATAATTTTAATTAGAAGATATTGAGTTAATAATTTTAAAAAATGTTAANATATTTAAAAATTATATTATTAACTTAGTATAGAATTATTATATGACATTTAAAATAAACGTTAATAATTTTAATTAGAAGATATTGAGTTAATAATTTTAAAAAATGTTAATGATATAATAATTTTAATAAATGTTAACAATCATAATAATGTTAATAATTTATACATTAATAATAAACTAATAAAATTAAATGTTATTAATTTTAAAAGTTAATAACGTATATATCATTAACTTTTAATTTTATACATCATTAAATTTTATACTTAATAAATATATCGTAATAAATTAAAAGTAAATATATATATACACGTTAATATTAGTATTATTAACTTTTAAAATAAAATTAATAATGTTTAATAAATAAAAAAGGAAGGATAATATATAAAATATTTTATAAAATTACGGTACAAATAATTTTAGAATTTAATATTAATTAATATAAAATTATTTTTTAACTTTTAAGATTAAATATTAATAATTTAAATTTATTCGTAAAGTTAAAATAAATTAGAAAGAAAAAAGAAAAAGAAGTAAAAGGAGAAAGAATAAAAGGAAAAGAAATAAAGTTGAGAAATTAAAAAAAAAAGAAAAAAGCTTGTCCTGGTGGAACGGCCAATCAGGAACCTGAGCCACCAGAACCAGGGTCACGTGACCCCAAATTCTGGTGACCTAGTTCCACCTCGGGTCCGCTTCCCAAACGCAGCCGAGATTGAATGTAAGAAATAATTTTCTCTCTCCTATAGTCTCTTTCTCTCCCTTTCTCCTTCTACTAGGCCTAGTTTGGCAAGTAGAACAGGTGATTCTCCGAGTTCCGATTAATAGTTTGATTTGATAGATTAATTTTAATTATGTTTGGATGAACTAAAAATGTAAGGATTATAGATAAGCTCTAAGAGTGTTTGGATAAAAAGTGAGAACAAAAAATATAAAATATATATTTAATAATAATAAGTTGGATTTGAATTTAAAAATTATAATAAGTAATATAAAATTAATGTCAAAAATTAATATTTTCATAAAAATAAGTTTTATAAAATATATCGGCTAAAACTATTAAAAAATAATTATTATAAAATTATTGCCACAAAATATTATTCTAAAAATAATACTTTCATAATTTTTTTGTTTAAATAATTATTAACTATAATAATAAATAATTTGTATTATAAATTAGTTATAAGGTAATAAATTAATTCTTAACAAATAAGTTTAAGTAGTATAAAATTATTTCCGTAAATAATACAATTAAATAATTTATGAAATTTAATATAATCACATTTAAAAATATAATATTATATAAATAAGTTATAAGGTAATACATTATTTCTTAAAAAATAAATTTAAGTAATATAAAATTATTTTCGTGAATAATATAATTAAATAATTTACAAAATTTAATATAAAATTATTTCCGTGAATAATACAATTAAATAATAATGAAATTTAATATAAAATTATTTCTGTGAATAATACAATTAAATATAAGTTAATATAATAATAAAAATATAATGAAATAGTTCTATATTGTATTGTTAAGTTAATATATAAAATAAAATATATGATTTAAAAGTATAATTTTCAGCAAAAAAAATTCAAACAAACTTTTGAAAAAAAGGACAACATTAAATGCTGACAGAAAGACAATATTTAATGCTGCAAATGTTGCCTTTGCTGCAGGAATGGGAAGCTGGAACTTGAGATTCCAACATTTGATTTTGTGCCCGGTTCTCCAAACGTTTGGAGAATCGGGCGGAACCAAAGCTAGAACCCATTCGGTTCTGGCTCTCGTTCCCGTTGTCAAACTAAGTCTACCAAAACCACATTAGTAGAACTTTGGACAAACGTTTGCCAGAACCCCAAGTTGAACCTAAGGACTAGAACCTAGGGTCACGCGACCCAGGTTCTGGTCCAGCGGTTCCTGCTTGCGGCAAGACCACTGGGTTCTGTCGTTTTTTTTTTCCGCCGTCTTTCTTTTTGCCGCAGTTTTTTTTTGCCGCTGCTTTTTTTTTGGCTGCATTTTTTTTCCGCGATTTTTTTTTCTCTTTTGCTTTTGAAGTTTTTATTTATTTTTTAATTCTATTTTCCTATTTCATTTTCTCATTTTTTTATTTCTTTTAATTTACATTTCATCTTTTTTTTAATTTATTTTGTTTACTCTATCATTAGCTTATATTTTTCATCATTTAATTTATATTTTAAATGATTAAATTATTAACATTTAATTTTAAATGTTAATTTTAATTTTATGCTAATTTGTTTAGTGTAAAATTAACAAAATATTTTTAAATATTATATTCTAATTTTATACTACTCAATAATATAATTCTAAAATTATTTTTGAATTTAACTTTAATAAAATATTTTATATATTATATAATATGTTATGTTTAATTAACATTTGTTTGTAGTTTAAACTTATCAAAATATTTTTATATATTATATAAAGATCAATTTTATATTATTTATAAGATTATTAGAAATATTTTTTATATTTCAAACTAATTTTAATATTTTTACTTATAATTAATTTATTTATCTAAATAATTAATTCTATTTTTTGGTTCTCATATGGTTCATCCAAACACTCGTGGAACTTAACATTTTCAATTCATCTAAATACTATTAGAACTAATCTATCAAATCAAATTATTCACTAGAACCCGGAGAACCCCAGGTTCCACTTGCCAAACATGGCCGAAAGAAATCAAAGATAGAACGGGAACGAGAGCGAGGACAATTGAAATGCAAGGAATAAAAGAGGAAAAATCCCAACGTGAATATGTATGTAAATAGGAGGATCAAATTTAGGAATTTTCATATATATATGAGATAATAAAAGGGATTTACATGAAAAGTATGATAATGATATTTTTTGCATGAGAAGATGAAGATGATTATTGTGGTTATTAATTGATTATTGATATGCCTAACGAACAAGTAAAGTTAAAATAAAGCGGACGGTCGAACAGGGGTCGTGTCCTAACGGACGCGGTTTGCGTTCGCGTTCGATAAATGCAGGTCGTGTCCCTAGAACCCCGACGGTTCGAAGGAATGCAGGCTACGTCACTCCTTGACATGGATCGTGTTCCATGGATTAAAGATGGCTTCGACAATCATTTAACCCTAAAACGTGCTGAGTTGAATTGGGAAAAGGATCGTGTTCACCGACATGGCCGCAATGCAAGTGATGATCACTATGGAGACTAAACATAGGCCACGTCGCACCTTGATGCAAGCCACGTTCCATGATGACATCAGAAATGGATGACGTGATGGAATCGCATGCCAGAAATGGACTGTGTGTCTTTGGGACGCGGACCATGTTCCATGAGAGGATGACGGTGGCTGCAAACCCTAGAGACTGAAGCTGGTCGCGTCCCACGATGCAGACCATGTTGATTGATCGATTCAGTCTTGAACAAGGATGCAGACCGAGTCGCTTTGAACCGACCGTATTAGAATTGAATCAGAGGAATGCATACGTGGACTGTGTGTGTTCAAACGTGAGCCGTGTCTTGATGGAAATACCTAAACAGATCGTGTTGTGCCTCAAGGTGGGTCGTGTCCTCGAGATAGATATTGAACATTGTTAATTGTAAGAATGATTGATTGTACTTATTGATTGGATCTTGATTGATGCATGATGTTAGATTAGTTGAACACAATGATAACCTAGGTTAATTGGTGATAATATTTAAAAGAATATGTTAATAATTGTGATTAAAATGGAGCATGAGGAGGATGGTCCCCAACAATTGAGGAATTTATCTTTATTGAATTCCTACAGGGAGAGACAATTGGATCGAAGACTATTAAGTTCCTACGAGGACTATTGAGTTCCTTAAGTGACTATTGAGTTTCTACGGGGACTATTGTATCGAAGATTACTGAATTCCCCATGGAACTATGGATAGTATAGCTAACCATATTGGTGTTGGAGAACAAATCTGATTCATGTACTGATAAAAGTTCCCGTTGATTGTATTGATTGAATAACTTATGAAAAAATAAATAGAAATGAACAAATTGATCCTAATTTATTGATTGGACTAGAACATATTGAATGATGAAGCTAATGTTTATCATGATTTCATGGTGCAATCGATGTTTCTATCATTGATGGATAATGAAAAATGAATTATACGAAGTAAAGCATTGATCGGGCATGAACATATTGAATGATAAGGATATTAGGCATCGAGATGCCATGGTGTCATTGATGTTCTCGCCATTGATAAACCAATAATAATGAAGGAGAAAATATAAAGTAAAAGATTGAATTGAACAAGAACATATTGAGCCGGACAAACAAGTGTTATTACAATCCAACTAATGTTCTTATAATTGAATAAGTGCCAAATAACGCCAAGAACAAGGTAAGTCACTGGAAAGAGTTTTAATTTTAAATGAATAGACGATGACAATGATGATGTTAATGTTCTTGAAGGCTTGCGCATGATATGAGCTTATTATTGAGTCTCTTTAGTTTTTTTTCTTATTGAATTATTTGATTATTGTTAGAAATGTCTTTTCTTGTTGAAACAATGTAATAGATTATTTTATTTGGCTAGTATATTAGGAAAATATATTTTAAATTATTGTTTTCACATGATATGTCTATATTAGTGATCAATTAATTGATCAATTGTTAAGTCAAAAAGTAATGTCGTAAAATTTGAGAGCATTACAATTAGTGACATGCTAATGTTTTCTTACTTGGAATGTTGAGGAATTTCTTGTTTCCACAGTCGTACATGCAGATATATAATGAGGAAATCAACGACTTGTAGGCTCCAGAGGATTAGGAAGTTACTATTACTTAAATATGTTAATAGTGCTTTAAAGAGAGAAATATGTCTCTGGATTCAAAGTAAGAATTTGTCACCTGTTCTGAGCAAGTTCTCGACTTCATGGTGTTTGGAGAGTATACTTCTTCTTGATTTGAGCTGTTTTGGTTCGTGCAAATTGCTCATCTTTTATAGTCCATTACGCGTCAGAGACTCAGAAGTACAAAAATAAAGTTAGGGAACATACTATAAAAAGAAGATGGAGAACATCTTAGATCAACTATAGAGGCAAATCTTATCATTATAGAGGCAAAACCAGGTATTTTTGTGGCATATTCCTGCTTGTGGCTGGTCTTGTTTTAGATGACAGAATCTTAAGAGTGATATTCTAATAGTTAGTCTTAAGGAGAAGATGAGTTGCTGTCTATGAATGAAAAGTTAACCTCAAATTAATTGCATCAGGGACAACAAATATGATGGCATGCATGGTAATACTTGAAGAAAGGTTTAACATGTTGTTCATGTGTGCACGTAACATCTTTTGTTCTCTTCTGTGATAAATCAATTCAGACGAATTGGCTAAAGGACTAACAGATATGGAAATAAAAATGCATAGTGTAGGTTTTTTTTCTCTTCTTAATAACTGATAGAGATTTGAATCCACTTTAAAAATATATATATATACTTATAGCAAATATTATAAATTAAATCAAAATTCTAAAGAAATTATACAAGAGTATTTATAGAATTCTAAACACCTCATATATCAAATAACATAGAAATTTAAATAAAGAAAATAATAAAAGGTAATCTAATATAATGAAAACTCTTAATAAAAAGAAAATTAATAAAAAATAAATTAAACTAATCAAAAGACCTGACTAAAGGACTTATGCTAAAGCATAAAATCCATAATATTACTCTTGTTCTACCATATTTTTTTAAATGATGAGTTGGTATAGCCTTAACCTCCATAGATACTTCGGAAGGCATTCGAGATTTTACTTTTTTTAAAAAATAAAAAACTACATTATCAGGGACGACCCAGATGGTCCTGATACGAAAATTGAAGGAGTTCAGCGAGCGGATCTCCTTGCCAAAACGAATCAGTTGTAGACATTCTATCAAGTTTCGCTAAATAATCAGCGCCCTGATTAAATTGCGTAGATACATGTGTAGGAATAAAACGAGTTTTTACAACTTTGTCATTGAACTTTCTATGATTCTATCATCTTCCAAAACAGATCGTTTTACAATCGTTAAACATTCATTTGTTTCATTATATATCATTTCTGTATGAGCTGATGACCATTCTCCAACCCATATATGGCCTTCATAGCTTTCTTCAATCTCCAGCAAACAGGTTAACTTCTAATACTCTCCAATTTGTCCTATGGAGTAGAAATGAAGAATTGAGTTTTTGACACGTGTTGTTCTACATATTTCATCCTTATTTTGTGCTGTTCTCAGTTGTCTTTGTGATACCTTGTGTTACAAAGGTAATATAAGACTGTAGCAGTGACATTAGAAACTCACCATTCTACCCTGACCTGTAACAAAACCCAACTCATAGGATTTTTAAGGTCACTGGCCAAATGTGTCTCAGGTCATCAGTCACCAACAGAAGTTCAATGGTGAGCATCTCTGACTACAAGTAGTCTCTATCTTTCATGTACAAAATTGTGATAGTCTTCATGTCTGAAAAGAAAAATGTCAAGCAAGCTGCTTTATTCTGCAGTTTTTTTTTCTTTTCTTTCTACTTGAGACTAGTAGCTGATAGTGATCTTCAAAACACAAATGACAAATGTGTTTTGCAAAATTAACTTCTAATAGTCTGTTAGTTGCTCCTTCAGTTGGACAGAGGATGATATAATGTGTTTGTTAAGAAAATAGTAAGCAGACTATGCTATTCATTATTAATTTTATTATAACTGTATTAATTAACCCTCGCATGTTATAAATACATGGATGGACTATAAAATTAGGGCAGCCATTGAAAAATTAACTATCCTTTTAATTGGAGTTTGGTTCGCTGCACACAGGACTTAACAAGTTATTAGTTATATTGGTGCTTAAGATACTTATATTTTTACTACTACTAATAACAACTATCTTATTTTAATTTCAATCATATTTTCAACATTTTAATATTGATATCAAAGCAGCAACTATCTCGTAAGGATGAAAACTTCTTAAACCTCTAAAATGTTCTTACAATTCCACTATTTTCAACTTGAACATAATATAATTTGCAGTCATCATATAAAAAATCATTAAAAATCCATTTCAATAGAAGAGCATGAAGTTGAAAGTTAATAATAGTGCAAATATTCGCAACAATTTTTTTTTTAAATTTGGAGACGTAAAAATTGAAGTGGCAAAAAAAAAACTCATCCATTTTCTTCTGTTTTCAGAACAATGCAAAATTTTAGGAAGGGTACATTGATATAATTCTACTTTGTATTAGTTAAGAACTAATGTGTTGGCTAAAGAAATAATAAGCAGTCATAATGTTTTATTAGTATTTTATTATAGTTATAATAACTAATTCATGAATGTTACAAATACATGAATGAGTTATATGTTAGAACAACCTTTGAAATTTTGTTTTATCATTCTTTTAATTAGGGTTTGGTCCGCTTCACAAGGACGAAGACAAATTATTAACTGTAATCATGTTTAAAATGCTTGCACTTTTACTTATCTTATTATTTTTATTTCATAGCCATATTTTCAGCCTCTTATAACAACAAAATCAGAATGACAACTTTACAATAAAAACACCAAGAGACAAAATGATGCAAACAAATCTTTATAACATTAGTATTAGTTAAATCTGTTATTACTATAAGAGTTACCCGGAAACAAGTATGCTAAAGCAACTCAATTATGCCTTTGACTGCTTGCATGTCCAAAATGATATTGAGAATTTGCTGCCATTGCAACAAAACAGGGGAGGATGCATTGAATCCGAAGCTTCCATTTGATTTGCCAAGCCACAACAAAGCAGCTTGTTCATGTTTCCATGGAAGAATCACTGGCCATCATTCACCAAACTCTTAAGCCTCCTGTATCCATCCTTCTGTTAACTTATTCCACATTTCTTCCATTCTGGATTTGATATGGCATTGATGCAGAACGGAAGAATTGGAAGATATCTTTGGTTGATGAAAGCGAGATTTAATCCGGCGAGCTGTCGATAGAACTTTATACAGAGTTCCATGAATGCTGTACCCGCAGAAGCCATTGGCTCAGTCATGAGGTTGGCAAAGCCAATGCAGACCATCCAGCAAGTCGGAGTACTTCTTCCGGTCCATAGCTCCTCTCCTCCTGCTCAATTCCTCGAGCAGCTGGAAGGCGTCCTCCGTTCTCCCTTCTCTGCACAGCCCTTCCAAAACTGTCCTATACGTCAAGACGTCCCCTTTCCTGCCGTTGTCGACCATGTCGAACAGCACCTCGACCCCCTCCTCGAACCTCCTCTCCAGCGCGAGACTGCACACCACGGCCATGTAGACGCTGGCCGTCGGCACCAACCCCTTCCTTCTCATCTCCTTGAAATAGTCCATCCCCTGCTCAAGCCTCCCTCCCTTCTCCACGAGCCCCTTGATGAGGTAGCCGTAGGAGTACTCGTTCGGCTCGCAGCCGTACAGTCCCATCTCCTTGAACACGCGCAGCGCCTCGTCCACCTCCAGGCACTTGGAGAAAGCCTTGATGATCAAGTTGAGGGCGAAGGTGTCCGGGATCACGCCGGAGGCCTTCATCTGCCGGACCAGCGACCTCACGGCGTGGAGGTAGACGTAGCACACAGGCGGCTTCCCGAAGCGCCGGAGGACGGCGGCGAGCAGCATCGTGTACGTCTCGATGCTCGGCCGGCACTCCCGGGGACTCTGCTGCATCTTCTTGAATAGGTCAAAGGCCCGGGAAAACAGGTGGCGGCGGAAGCAGCAGAAGCGGATCGCCTCTCGAACTGCTTCTCGAGTGGCGTCAGCGCCCGTGGCCGGATGCCACGAAGGGGGCTCTCAGGAGCGCTTCCGCCTCCTCCCTCGCCATCGCAGTCAGCGTCGGAGGAGGAGGAGAGAAGGCGAATGGGAGGGAAGAAGGGTTCCAACATAGGGTTTTGCGAAGGGAGCAACCTGCAGGTGGACAGCAATGGCGAGAGGAGGAGGAGGAGGCGGCGGCGGCGGTTGGAGACGGCGAGGTGTTCCATCGACGGAAGGGGAAATGGCGACCAAAACTTGGAAGCACAACTGAGATGATGATGAAAGTGTTCAAAGAATTGGGCCGGCCCATAAATATCTTCCATCGGCCCACTTTAACAAACACTAAAGAAACAAAACTGGGAACGAGAAGTAGCTAAAAATAAGAACCCTACTCGCTTCAACTCCTCCTTACAAGCTCGAAAACCCTCTGGGGCTTTGTCTCAGTGCAGGGAAATCCCTCGATTCAAGGTCAGTTTCCTTTTAATCATCTGCGATGTTTATTCTTAATTTCAATTGCATTCTGCATAATTTTTTTCCTTCTTGTCCTCGATGCTTCAACTGTGTCTAAATTTTAGGATATGGGGAAAAAAGTTATCCCCAGTATGATTTCTTACTCCTGTTGTTCTTATGATTCATTGCGAGAATTAAAGTCGATTTTTTTTGCTTGTTTTTGCATCAGAGTTGTGTAGATTTCGCTTATGTTGAATCGAGAGGTTGCATTTTAGGGTATGAAAAGAAAACTATCTCCTTTGGTTGCAGTTTGCTTTTGCTATCTGACATCACACCTCTTTGAGTGTAAAATTTAGTAGTTGAAATCTATGTATTCTCTTAAGATCGCTTGGATTTAGCATTTAATTGTTCTACTGTAAATGCCATTATAATTTCTCTTTGTGCATATGCTTTGATATGTTATCAATGAGTTCATACAGATATCCAAAGTTATATTCATTTCATTTACTTCAGTTTATTGCATTGCAATATTCACTTAACCTTCACAATGTTTCATGTTCTTAACATATTCAGGAGGAGGAAAAAAGTTTCATAGCAATGGTGGATGCATGGTGGTCCTTACTGGGGGCTGCAATACCAGCAATCATAGCAGGGCAAGCCATCAGAGTGAAGAGAAGACGAGCCGACGAACAGAGACTCAAGAGTGCGGGAGGCCGCGAGAAAAACTCGGATGAGATCTTCGTCTGCGAGAGAGTTTGCACTTCAAAGAGAATGCTGAAGAAGGTTGGCGCTTTCTCAAAGGACCCCATCCTGGATACTTGTGTTACTGTTTGTGGAGTTTCTGAGATTGATGCCTGCGCCGATGCTTGTGCAAGAACTGTTTGTGTTAACCAGCACCAAGTGCCCAATTGGAATGACATATGCCTTAAGAGGTGCCAAAGTGAATGTCTCAGGCTTTCTTCGTCTTCAAATTACTAGTAAGCATCTCTTGTTCTTCTGATGGAGTGCGGTGATTGTCGCATCTTAGTGTTATCAATCCAGCATTTGTGCTGTTCTGTAAAAGTGAATGCTGAGAGCAGCCGGCTCTTTCTCCCGAACTCTAAATTGAATTGAATTTTCACTGTAGATGCTTTGAAGTGTTCTGTATTACATTTCTATTCTAGCTGATAGTGATCATAAGTCTATAAGTATGAGAGAGCACGGTGAAGCTTAAAATACTGGTCAGGTCAGTTCTTGCATTGGATGCTTATTTGTTCATTTTCTAATCCTATGTGTTTTTTTATGTTGCTATATTTTTGAAAATTGAACTGTTTGTAAATTGGTAGACATACCTTTCTATAAGGGGGTGTTTGTTAAAAGGAATAATCTTGCATACTATGTAAATGGCAAAACTTTGTATTTCTTATTGAAAAGAAACATGAAAAGGAGGTGTGAAGGTTTTTTAATATGTATGAGAACAAAGAACAGATCAAAACCTGAGTTATTTGTTTAGGTGCAAACGACTGAATCATTACATGAAACCATATATCTCTTTCCTAATTCTTCTTTTTAACATAATAATGATCATGATTTTTTGCTCATCCAGGAAGAATTACATCCACATGATTTTCCAGGATTATTCTTTTTCTCGCATTTTGTTAAACTTGTTCTGTACATTGACTGTCAAGCATAAGCCCCTTGAAAAAATCATTCAAAAATCCCAAGTTCTTGTTATTATATGTTGTTCCCTGCAATGTAATTACATGAAATGTACCAAAGGAAAATAAATTAATCAGAGACTATATGTTGTTCTCTACACTGTAGTAACTTATGTTTTCTCTTTTGCAATATCTTTCAGAGAAAATTCTAGAAAAAAAAATGAAATTAATCATATTTTGTTTTACAAAATTTTGATTAGATAATAGGAATATTGTAAAGAAGGATTTTATGATATTTTTTTCTAGTTCAACTACTCATTATATGGATCATTTTGAAATAAAGTTTTAAGAGTTTTCTCGAAATCAAATTTAAAGCTTTTCATAATATTTTTTTTAATTAGATCATTTGGTTAACATGCCTGATATTTAAATTTGTAGAAAGACATTATTTTTCTTCTTAACATATTTGATTAAAATTATAAGGATAAAAATATGCATGCACTTACTAAAAAAAAAAATAGCATCAAGTGATATGACCTCTGTGATCAAAATGTATGAGGCACGTGGGAACTTCCACGTGCTAGCCGAACATGTGATTGGGCTTGATCGACTTAATAGGCCCAATAGCTGCTTCATAACAATTTATACTGAGCTTTGGGGGTCCAACATCCATCTTACAGGGCGAATGCCTTCATAAGTTAACACAAAATTCGTATGATTTTTAAAATATATAAATATGAATAAAATGTGTAGGCATCACTTTATATTTCAACGCAATTTACTTTTACTGACGTTTATATATAAGCACGTTGACGTTCATAAGTCTACATTAGTGAGCTAATATAAAATATGAGGAAGAGTGAGCTACTTCATAATTTACGGTGTTGCACACTCTTTATCTTTTATAGATATTAAAATTGTACGAGATTTAATAGAATTTATTCTTAGCAAAAATTAGATTATTCAGGGTTTAGTGGCCAAAAAGTTGTACCTGTCAAAATATTTTCAAGATTGGTGATGACTTCGGATCTTGGACTCGGCTAATTTTTTTATTCTTTAATCATTCAAATTTTGTAATCGGTTGAACAATAAACTATTTAATTAATTGGCGATACACCCACCCATTCCTTAGCCTATCTGTGCTTCTCTATTATTTAAATAACAAAAAAAATTAAGGGTGTCAAATATCCTACTTATTATCTCATTTGATAATTGAATGATTATAAGTCATAATTCAATTCATGGACCAAGTTATAATTATATATGCCTATTGAACTTAGTATATAAGATTGTCATATTAATTAGCATTCAATGTACCTGTGACCTGTCAATTCATCTGGAAAGTGGAAGTTTGGAGTCGCCTATTCTTTTCTCTTGGCCAGATTCTATGCATATATAATATGGCTCTCTTTATCTTGCTTAATTATTGTCTTCCATGAAATTACAACTTCGATTTCTAGTTCGTGAAGGAAACATATTTGGCACTTCCATAACCAAAGATTCAATGAACTTCATGTTGCATGATTGATTCTTTGAATCTCTTAAATGTTTGTTTTTTGATGAATCTAACGAGAAATTCTGATATTGATTTATTTTGACAGGATGATCCTCAATATGTGCCAAGATGTTTCACGATCCTAAATTATCCTTCCTTGAAAGAAAATGGTGCATGACTGATCAATCAGCTCCATCAATGGTTAGATGCAATATGTAAATACATAGAAAGAACATGAGCGCTTATTAGATCCTTAGTTAATCAAGTCAGAAACAATGGGGGTTGTATTTAAGAAAATGAGTTTTGGGAATGTATTTTTGCAGTGTATTTTCTAAAATCACATTTTTTTCTAAATTCTTACTTAAAGTTGGATCCATTTTCTATATTTTCTTGCATGATTGAACACACACAAAAAACGAAGGAAATGAATTCATTGCTAATCCATGAGCAAGGTCTGTTCAAGCGTAATCTTGGACCACTAATTCTTTATAGAGAAAATGGTACATCCTATTAACAATGAATGCCATTGTGATTTGTCAGTAAATTTTTAGGCTAAAAATTAATAGCACCTGATAAAGTTTACTTTTAGATGCAAAATTTCTTTTCAGGAATGGTTACGCATGGAGCAGATCTTTTTTCTTAAACATATTTCGAGTTTGAGTCTCATAAAAAATCAGACGTGTGAACACAAATTAGTAAAAAAGAAGCTCTAAATATTGTTGAGATATATAATTGAAAAAAAAATCTCTTCAAAATATTTTCATTTCGAATATCAAAGTCTAGCTAGCTAATATATGTACTAATGTTGAGGAATTTATTTTCGCATTAGCAATATCTTGAATTTGATTCTTTAGATATACAAAAAAATCATTTAGAGTGACATCAATCATAATTAAACGCACAACTTGAAAAGAAGAAGATAATAAATTGAAAATATTAAGGTGATAATCGAAAAAGAATGTTGACAATTCAGCTCGAGGCGAAAATGTACTAACAATATGCTTGTGCTAATCAATTAAACTAGTGATAAATTCAGTGAATCTTCTGTCGGTCAATAAGGGAAATGCTTTGTTGATGTACACACTTAAAAGGTGGAGCTCAGTTGTCCGGATGGATCAGTTATGACGTGTGAAGTGTGAACCACATGAACTGCACAGATGTGCCTCTAATGTTGGATTTCAATTTTGGATCTTCATAATTAGTTCTTCTCTACTGATTAAGTTCATCATTACATAGTGGAATAATTTAATCATCGTGACTTCTTTGATGAAAACCCTGCAATATCCTCCAAAAGTTGCCCAACTTGTAGCTAGCTAGCCAGCCATCAAGTGCAGTGCTTTGGGCCAATTCAGGTGGTTGGCTAGTAAGTTAGCACATAATAATTGGCTACAATGTCACTTGGCCAAGATAATTAGGCAAACGACAAGTGCCCTAAAGCAAAATCTTGTTCTTTAGACCAAATGGAAAGGATAAAGATGATGTGTTGGCCAATACCATCATATATATATTGCAGACGTTGAAGAACAACATCAAGGGAGCTAAATTAGTAGATATCACATGCATATACAATATCATAAAATAGAGAAAGTGGAGCAAGATTAACTAGAATTTTTTTTTTCATGAGTACTAGTAATGGTGGCTATGGATCTTTGCACGTACCTAAGATATGTTCAATATGCACTGCTTAGAGTTAGATATTCCATTAAGGACAAGTTTATCTAAAAGCTAAATGATTAGGGACAAGAATGCAGGTTCTAAGAGTAAGCGGCTAATTTCAACATCATATTATCTCTTAGATATGAGATGGTTATGTATATAATTTACATTGGAGCATACACTAATTAGGAATGCATGATGAATAGGAGGTTCAAAATGGAAACCATACATTTTTTAGCACATATAAATCAATCGGAAAAGTTACATAAATTTTACTAATTAACTAAATTAGAGATCTCTTAATTCACAGGTTGAGGGTGCCACAGCAAATGTATCATATATGTGCCTGGTTTTATTTTCAAATACATAGCGATAAGGTGTTAAAGAGAGAGAAAATATGGTGCAAAATACGATTTCTAGATTTCATGTTTTCATCGAGACTTTTTTGTGTATTTTTCTCTCATTTTAATATATATTCGTATGTGTAACAGATATTCTTAAATCGGCTATAAATAATAAATAAGCAAAAATGGTCGTCACTCTCATGCAATTTGAAGTCTCACAGCACAGACAAATGCTTTAGAGTCTCATCAATTCAAGCTAGATTACAAACAAGATAATCTTTTTTTAGCATAAGCCAAATGAAAGTTACCTGGAACATATAGATTTATGTATTCCAAATCCACATGTCATATGCAAATAATAATGCGTTGATATATATATATATATATATATATATATATA
>LTAE01002533.1:0-20821 GCA_001647135.1 Pontederia paniculata | reverse complement strand
ATATATATATATATATATATATATATATGGGTGTATAATTAATTAATACCTTAATGACCCTTTATATGTGCATGGTTTGAACAACTATATATATCCACTATACATTGGACAATCACATGATTGTCCAAAGTATTTCGAATTATAAATCTTATCTAGAGATGTTGGAATCACAAGTTGGATTTCGTTCAACATTTTTTTTAATAAACAAAAGTAGTCAGGTGATGGACAAGGTTAATTATCATGAACATACATTATACTTAGACTACTTGAGCCAATTAGACATTTATTATATATGAATACAGATCTTAATTAATTCGGCCAAAAAGAGAAATGCAAAGCTTTCACATGCTTTTTGGCTTAATTTGCATGTGTGCGAGATAGTGACATTTTAACATTATGCATTTTCCTAGCTAAAATACAAAGCTTTGCACATGCTTCATTATTTAATTAATACATTCCTTCCACTAAATATGTATACCTAGGATTATAAGAAATCAATTAGTAGTGACTAGTACTCTCCAATCGCTAAACCTAATCGCCTCATCACCTAAAACAGTGTTGATTACTTGTTAAGCATGGCGATCAACCGACCAACTAACCCTAATTAATTAATTAGACAACCTCATTGTCAGGTCGCAAAATATGCTTTTCAATGTCTCCTCATGCCATCAAGAGTCTCCTTCTTCTTCTCGTGGGCATGCCTCCTATTTGATCGTTTTGTAGCCTTCCAACTACATGTCACATAATCTATAGCGTCTGTGCATACGTATGTGAATATGCTTAATCCCTACTTACAATAAATAATATGCATGTTATTCCTTTTGGTTGTTAATTCTAATTATGTCCTGACGCCATTCTTTAAGATTCTCTAACACTACTGCTTAAATAATCAAGTTCATGCATTTATGCATGGTATAGTGCATGTACATTTTACTGATGTACTTATGGAAATTTGATTATATGTATAAAAAAATACGTAGAATTATATATATTGTTGTAAACGAGGCGTGAAATCAGGATTAGTTATTCCTGTAATCAGGAACCATGCATGATTAATTAATGGATTCTCGTATAGATGGCAAGTTCGTTCAATGCATGGTCCAAACCTTCTACCCTTTTTACAAGTTATAACGCATCTGATACGATCTCCCACTTATGGATCCTTGATAAAGTTATGAAGTTTAAGGAAAGTCCCTATAGATATTTTTTTTTTCCTATGATAGGGAATGAACTCTTAAATTAACTAGAAGTGACTAAAAGTGAAGCTAGTAAATTTCATATATTTCTCTTTATTTGTAATTCTTTTTCCCTTTGTATACTTCGACACTCTCCAACTCCAATCTTTTGTTACCATTTATGATACATGCTTTTTTATTAATTGACAAATTAATTGAAGCTTTGGCAACACACATGGGATGGATCATGGAAGCAAATGGAGGATGAGAGAAGAAGATAATTAGCAAGTTGGACGAGGAGGCATCGGATAGCCACCACATGATAATAATTAATTGATATAACAATAAAAGCTGCAGGTCGAATGGGGGCCGGAAGCAGTAGTACACGATCGCTTCCTGTAGCCATACCGTACCTTTTGAAGGCGACTTAACTGCTAGGTCCTAAGAAAACGAAATAATTGTTTATTCACATTTTATTTACTTTAACTAGCATCATATTACTTATCTCTTTAATAATAAACTATTAAATTTATAATATATATAAAAAATTAAAAAAGAAAAAAAATTATCAAGAGAAGTAAGATGATGTTATTTACTTATATAGGTGTTATCTACGGTTGATAATTCAAAATCTAAATAATTGTAAGTGAAAATTTTATAGTGATTTATTTTTTATTATAGGGATTTGCTTTTCATTGTTTGAATAGATGTAAATGAAATTTTAAAAAGTGAATTCAGTTATTTGATTGAAATTTAGAATGCAATGTAAGTTATTATTTAAAATAATTCGTATTTATTTATTGAAGTTAAATATTTTATTATACGCATACCTTTTTGTAAAAGTGATATTTTATTTGATTACTAGTATAGTATTTTAGATCAAATTGATATGAGGTCACGAATATATACTAAACTTTTAACATTCTAATAATCGACTATATTATTTGAGATCTAGTAGCCTTCCGGATGGAAACAAAAATTAAAAGTAAAAAGATGAGAAAATATGAAAGTGCTAAATTGTGTAGATAGATGTGTGCATATGTAAGTTGGAACCCCGATTGTAAAAGAAAGTGTTGATATGCTTCAAAGTTCTATTAGAACTTTAATCATTTTGAGGTAAAAACAATGATAAATCTCATAGCATTTGAATAAATTATTTATCCAAAAAGACGACAATATATATGTCATGCACGATACAGTGTTAAAATATATAAAAACTTTCGCATTATAGTGTTAAGAAGATCGTTGTCTTTCTTTTCCACTAACTTTGTGCTAGTACTATTATGCAGGTGATCTATTTCTTCACTATTGTACACTAGTGTGCACATGTTACTTGGAATTGTTGATGAATTTATATTTATATAAATGTATTTAGAATTTAGGCCTCGTTTGGATGACGGGTTAGAGGAGGATGTGGAGGGTTACTAATGGATGGGTTGAGAAGGGTTATTATAACTCACGTTTGGATATTTCACTTTTTGATGATATAAAAGTTATGGAGGATTATGGCAACCCTTAAAGTCACCATATTTTCATTCCACCGATTTGGTGGAATCGAATGGTTAGACTTTTTATTTCGAACTTATCCTCAATTTTATTTACTATTTTAAATTATTTTTATCATTCTTTTTAATACATACAAAGATCCTAGAGTTCTTGTACATAAAAATATTAACTTTTTAGTTTACAATTTATCAATACATAAGATCATTCCTCAATTCGAAAGAGTAAAATAGTCTTTTTAATAAAATTATGCTTTTCTATCCATCTCTTAATTTTTTATCCAAACGAAATATTGGTTATCTTATGTCATCTATTACAATTTATTTTTATCCAAACATAAGTTAAAATAATCTTCTTCAACTCATAAATTTTTAACCCTTCTTAATCATCTTCAATCTATCCATCATCATCTCTTCATCACTAAACATCCAAACGAAGCATTAGGATTTAAGGTTTAAATTTTAAGGTAATACAGTTACTTCTTAATTGTCCATTTGAAGTCGTTGTGAATTTTTTTATAATTATTTTCTTGGTGTATCCAATTATATTTAAAAGCTAAAAAAATCTCAAATAAAGGCGCCCAACTATTTATAGAAGTTATGTTTCACCTAATACCGGTCAATTTTAAGAAGTTAGTAACTACAGAAAGAAATATTAGTTTTGAAGAAGATAAGACCTAAAATACAATTAGAAGATAAGATGTTTCTTTTTTGTTTTGACTTTTATTATTTCAGTTTGCATAATATTTTAGCTTTTTGACAAATAAACAAAGAAAAAAAACAGAAAAGGATACATTTTCACAATCGGATTAAGGGTGTGTTTGGTACCTAAAGAAATTTGAGCATTTTGCTCTTAGACGTTTGAAAATCAAGCATTTTACTCTCACAAAAATAATTAGCGACAGTGTTTTGTAATGTTGCCAAACAATGTCTAAGTGTTCTTATTAATCTTGAAAATAACTTGTATAATTTAAAGTGAAAGGGAAAAATTATTACTCAATAGACCAAGCAAATTTGAGTTGATTTTTATCATGAAAACTTGTTATATGTTTTCTTTATTATTTTTAAGCTCATAGACTAACTTTTTTTTAAAAAAAAAAGAAATCATATTATTTAATAGTTATCAGATATCAAATTTGTTTGGTGAAGACAGTAGTGAAGTCATATCTTGGTCTCCCCACTTCGTTCTACTTCCCACCATCTTCTTAACTTTATTCCACTATCCTAAAATATTCTTTTTTGGAGATTTAGAAACTTCTTTATAAAATTAGATAGGAAAATCGAGATTGACACTGTTTCTATTTTTTTATAAAAAAATATTATTATTGCTTCGTTCTATTAGTAATAATGTTACTAATATTTTTGAAGTGGCAATATAAATTTATAGAGGCTCTGAACAGCGCCGAAAGCAAATACCACCAACAATTCTTCCTCTCAGGCAGCTCCACAGTGACAGTCGCAACTGTTGCTACCATAAACATATATACAAATGGTAGTTTACTGGTAGCAGAGAGAGAGAGAGAGAGAGAGAGAGAGAGAGAGAGAGAGAGTCTCTCTCTCTCTCTCTCTCTCTCTCTCTCTCTCCAAAATCGTTTCTTGCATTCGTTTCCATCTTGTGTGTTCATCTAAGTGTCTGAAACTTGGTGATGATCTACTTATACATGATTGCTTTCCCGGTGCAGCTCTATTTATTGTCATTCTTCCTAATAGTTTTGTTGTGTTGCTCATCATGGATCCAAGTTCCTGTCTAACTTGTTTCCTTAGGACCTATCTGTTTCTGATATATCGTGTGTCAGGTGCAAATTGCTAAAAAAATAGCACTTGGTAGATGCAGGGGGAAGTTGAAGTAACTGCTTATTTCTTAATTTATGAGGACAATTTTTTGTGCCCTTTGGGTTTTGCCAGCAGCTTCAATTATCTGTGTTTGCACTTTGATGCCTCAAATAATCAAACTCCCCTGTCGGAGTCTGTGAACAGGATATGTCTGCTTCTGTCACTGTGGTGCACTGCACAAGAACATGATGAAGTGCTTCTGTCGGAAGCAAAAGATTGTGTTAGTTTTACACCAACTCCTTTTCTATTGCAGAGGTTTCACAGGGTATTTTGCTTTAGATGCATGCACATACTTATGCATAAGTATTGTTCGATTCATCATCATAACTCTTTTCTGTATTGGATCATAGATCTGTTTCGTCCATGTTTGTTGAATCGTCAATTTAGCTATCAAATTTCCTCCCCGACATAATTTGACATGATGTGTGCACTAACAGTCCTCATCATGCATGCAGATTTGTGGTTTCTGAGCTACCAACAGATGTCATTGTGCATGTCGGTGAAGCGACATTTTACTTACACAAGGTAATTTGCTCCCTTAACACTACTATTTGTGATTGTTCCATGATACTGGGATCTGTAAAACTAACAGCATGCTCATATATATGTTTGTAGCTAGTGATTTGATCAAAACATGTATGACAATATCAGGTAATGTAAAGCTGTAAAATCGCAAAAGTGATATTGAACTAATACATTCCAAAGAAGCTGAAAGAAATCAGAATGCCAATTTAATTTGCTACTGCAGTTAACAGAAGGATACAGTGTATTCTAATAGTTTATCTATGTACATGTTCCTATAGAATAAAGATATATGTGTGTTTTATGATACATTATCTCCCACATTTGCTCCAAAAGTTTCTTGATTCTGTGATTTCCAATACAGTTTCCTCTTCTATCCAAGAGTAACCGGTTACGCCGCATGGTAATCAAGGCCAATGGTGAGAGTGCAGATCAAGTGTTCATGCACGATATCCCTGGCGGACCATTAGCATTCGAGATATGTGCTAAATTTTGCTATGGCATGACTGTGACACTAAATCCCTATAATGTTGTTGCTGCAAGATGTGCAGCAGAGTACCTTGAGATGGTCGAGGATGTCGAGAAAGGGAATCTGATATACAGAATTGAGGTTTTCTTAAACTCCAGTATCTTCAGGAGCTGGAAAGATGCCATCATTGTTCTGAAAACAACAAAGGCTTTGTTGCCATGGTCTGAGGAGCTGAAATTGGTTGGAAGATGCATAGACTGCATTGCTTCTAAAGCATCCGTAGATCCTGCTACCGTCAGCTGGTCATACACCTGCAACAAGAAGTTGGCAGCTTCAAATGAAATCATTGAAACACAGCAAAATATATGTAATGTTCCAAAGGACTGGTGGGTTGAAGATATATGCGAGTTGGACGTTGATCTTTACAAGCTGGTAATGATAGCTGTGGAGTCCAAGGGGAGGATTCCGACGGATGTGATCGGTGACGCACTCAAGGTTTATGCAGTGAGATGGTTGCCAGATTCTTATGACGCACTGGTAGCTGATGACTACACCAGAAGGAATAGGATTCTGGTGGAAACCATCATCCATTTGTTACCATCAGACATGGGTTCAGGATGTTCCTGCAGATTCCTCATGAAACTGCTAAAAGTTGTCATCCTGGTTGGAGCTGGCGATCAATTGAAGGAAGAGTTGATGTGTCGAATTAGTACGCAGTTGCACAAGGCTTCTGTCAAGGATCTACTTGTTCCAGCAAAGTCTGGGAGCGAGACCGTATATGATTTACAGTTGGTGCAGACGTTAGTCAGTAAATTTATAATTAGAGTTCATTGCAGTCATGAAACCAGTTTTGATGGAAAAAAAGAGAACACATTTAATGATTCTACAGTGGATAGATCCTTGCTGGCTGTGGGAAAACTGGTTGACTGTTATCTTGCTGAAATAGCCAGTGATCCAAATATGTCAATTTCAAAATTTGTTGGCATGTCGAATTCGATTCCTGATGCTGCAAGGCCTGTTCATGATGGGTTATATACAGCCATTGACATCTACCTGAAGGTATGCTTATGAGACTACTTCAGTTACTCTCCACTATTAGCTATGAAACGTCTGCTTAGATACTATATATATCATCATATTGGCTTTTTCTTCAGGAGCATCCAGATTTGACAAAAGATGAACGAAAGTGGATTTGTGGCCTTATGGATGTTAGAAAACTCTCGGCAGATGCTTGCATTCATGCGGCGCAGAATCAGAGGCTTCCACTCCGACTAGTAGTTCAAGTTCTTTTCTTTGAGCAGGTGAGGGCAGCAACAGGCAGTGTGTCAGCTCCAGGCAAAGATACCTTACAGGACAGTTCACAGTCTAGTGCAAAACCGGAGGAAGATTGCGATGGGAGAGCGTTAGAGGATGAAGGCTCGCTAAGCAAGCAGCTTGAGAGCTTGAAGATGAAGGATGAATGCAGGAGCAGTGATGACAGCAAAAAGAACAGAAATGGTGAGGACAGAGGTCATGGTTCATTGCCAACATCTAAATCAAGAAGGATATTTGACAAGCTGTGGATAAGCAAAGGACAGGGGGAAACAAATGGTAATTCCCAGAGCCCTACCACACCTCTGAAACCTGCTGTGGGAACTAAGTCTCCTGCTGTTTCATCCAGGCAGAGATACTTTGTTTCATAAGACATAATTCTGCTTCAAGGCTCTTTAGATTTTTGTATAGGAAGATGTGAAGTTTGGATTTCTTTCTTAAGTTGTTTGTCTTTCCTTTTATATGTTTTCTTTTTCTTTTCTCACCATGCAAAGAATTGAAACATAACCATCAGAAAGGGCCACTGCTTTTGTATCATTATTTTGTAGTTTTGGTAGAGGTTGTGGGTCTGCACTCTGCAGCTTGCTAAACTGTACTTTTTTTTCTGAAAAAAAGCTACTAATCTATTTTTAATGGTAAATAGTCCAGAGTTATGGACAACTTGTCTCTCCGAAAAAACATTTTAAAATTTCTCTCGTGCTAAATTAGTTTCTCGATTCATATGTTGGAATATATAAGATTCAAAATGAGAACAAAAAAAAACACAATCTGCTATTGTGTTTTATGTGCCAGGATGTGAACAATCGAGATTGAATCACACTCCACAATAGTCTTCATGTATCCCCGTGTGTGAATTGCCGGTGCCTTTGTGCGAATAACAAACATCCATCAGATCAGACCATCTGAATTACTCTATATGCAACCCAAAGGGCTCGATGGTGGATCGAGATTTCAATCCGTGGTCGGTGCGCAAATGCTTTCTCTCATAACCTGTTGTATGAAGTATGAGTCCTGTAGAAATGAACTTCATTTTTTTCTGTTCTTCCAAAGTTCTCAAAAACAAAGTCCAATGACAACAATGACACTTTTTAGATGGGGGCATCAACATCACTCGCCTCTTGAATCCAGTGGCCTTGTTGCTATTTTGAAAATAGTCCAACCATACTTATAAGCAGGAGGAATAATGATGTTCATAAAACAAGCTGTGATCATATGAGCAAAGTTTAAATTCTTCGGGTATGCAAAAAATTCTTTTTCATCCGCCATAGTCACACATGCAATTCGAAATCGATGATATTAATCGAACGCAATGTTCCCGAAAACTAAGATGATAATCAAAAAGGAAAATTATATGTATTAGTCGATTTGAGAATTAATGACCAGCTGAGGACAGGACAGTGGACCTGAAGCTAGGCAGAAGCTAGAGAAGTGATTTCTACTAGGGCTGAGCATAGACCGGGTCGACCCAGTCGACCCGAACCGGACCGACCCGAAATTTCGGGAACATTCTCAAAACGAAATAAAACCGGTCCGGATCCAGTACTGCAATATCGAATACCCGGTCGGTTCCGGGTCAGGACCGGGTCCGCCATCAAAAAACCCGACTCTGATCCGACCCGGTTTATATATGTTATATATAATTATTTTTTATTTTATACTAATATTATGCCCTAAGCAAAGGGCTTAACGGACGACCAATAGACTGTCAAGGCTGAGAGTGGACGTCCAAAGGGCTCAGGGTGGAGACAGTGGACGACAAAAACCGAAGGCAGGCGAATGAGTGGTCGCCCGAGGACCTGAGGTTGAAGAATGGACGACCAGTAGACTGTCAAGGCTGAGAGTGGACATCCAGAGGGCTCAAGGTGGAGACAGTGGACGATAAAAGCAGAAGGCAGGCGGATGAGTGGTCGCCCGATGACCCGAGGTTGAAGAACAGACGATCAGTAGACTACCAAGGTTGAGAGTGAACGTCCAGAGGGCTCAGGGTGAAGACAGTGGAAGACCAAAGCCGAAGGCAGGCGAATGAGTGGTTGCCCAAGGACCCGAGATTGAAGAACGGACGATCAGTAGACTGTCAAGGCTGAGAGTGGACGTCCAGAGGGTTCAGAGTGGAGACAGTGGACGACGAAAGCCGAAGGCAGGTGGCTGAGTGATCACCTGAGGACCCGAGATTGAAGAACGGACGACCAGTTGAATGTCAAAGCTGAAAATGGACGTCCAGAGGGCTCAGGGTGGAGACAGTGGACGACCAAAGCAGAAGACATGCAGACGAGTGATCGACCGTAGGTTGAAGAACGGACGACGGACGACCAGTAAACTACCAAGGCTGAGAGCGGACGTCCAGAGGGTTCAGGGTGGAGACAGTGGACGATCAAACTCGGTTATATTCCCGGTTGTATTCTCCGTTTTCGGGTCAAACCCGGTCCCGGTACCGATTGAAATCGGTTCCGGTACCGATTTTAATTTTTCAATTCCCGGTTACAACCGAGTCGGTATCAGGTCGAGGTCGACCCGGACCCGAACCCGGTTGTGCTCTTGCCTAATTTCTACATTCTAATCCAATATTCATGTTTATGAAAAAAAACTAGTGAATTGAAACAACTCGGAAATGAATAAGTTTGTTTATAAATATGTCGGCAAATTGAATAAGTCTGTTTAGGAAATGGCAAAAGCATTTTTTCGATAACAGGGTTATACTTTTGTAATAGATTAATTCTAATCATATTAAATTTCATCAATGTTTAAATGAAGCGTACAAAAATTGAAAAATAGAATTATTTTTTAAATTAATTAAATAAATATAAATGACAAAATAGTTTTTAACATAGAAACATTTTTAAAATCTTAATAAATAATATAAAGTTAATCTTATATATAATATAATTAAATATTTTGTTAAACTTAAATAAAAAATTATTTTAGAATTAATGTTAATAATAAATAAAACGTTGATGTTGAAAATTAAAAGAAAAAAAGAAAACATAAGCAAAGATGAGAGAAAATAAAAGAGAAAAATAAGTTTTAAATAAAAGAGAAAAACAATTTTAATAAGTGAAAAATCATCATGTCAGTAGCAAAAAGGTAAAATAAAAAGAAGTGCACCAGAAAAGAATAGCCAAATTCTTACTACAAGCGAGAACATAGTAACAAGAAAACATGTTACATAACGCTGAATTCTAATTCCTACTACAAGCAAGAACATAGCAACAAGAAAACATGTTACATAACGCTGAATTCTAATATTCAAGTTCTATGAGGTTCTGTCAAATATCTTATCATTTGTTAAAATTCGGAACAAATCCGAGTTTTGGCATGGTTACTCGTTGGAACAAATCTGAGTTTTGGCATGGTTCCAGTTGCGGATGCACTCTTCCTGTACATATTTCATAGGACACATGGAAAAATTTTCATGATTTGTGTGGAAGCCAAGAAGATTCATTCACTCAAGCTAAACCATTTCTCCAGTGATTTGCTTTGAGATGAGTTAAGCCAAGCAAAGCAGATTCTTTTTTATAATTGTATTAACCTGTTTTAATGCAGAATTTTGTTATTGGAGGAATAAATTAGACGATCATTATATGTTCTTCCGGTTGCTTTGATAATAAATTATGTAGCTAGTTCCATCTAATTATGCTCTTTCTCCATTTTTCTGAGTTTTTTTTCAATGATTTCTTTTCATGATGTATTGATGATTATTTAACATTTAACATCTGCACTTAAGAAAGAAAATTGTAAAAAAAAACAAGTGCCAGATGGAAATGAGAAATCACAATAATGCCGCGCATAACATAACCTATGATCACAAGGTATACAATTTTTTTACCAAGTTCCAAGAATCAGATCCAATGAATATAAATTCAGCTGCTTAACCATTTGAAACTTCAAACCTTTGATAGCACAGATTTCAAATGAGAAAAGCCAAAAGTTCAACATGCAAGGACTAGAAGGGAAAAAGCTATTTCCGATTCTCAGTTTCGTAAAAGGTTTGAATTATTAACAAGTTGGCAGAACATTTTTGTGCCAGAAGCTTGAGAGTTTACAAAGATAACTGTAACAAGATATACTTGTTATATCTACCAAAACAAAAAAGACATACTTGTTATAGCTCTCCTTGGTTACGAAGAGTTTTTCAGTACCCATTCGACCAATGTTGACACTCCAAATCCTGTGGCCGCACGTTTTTTATCATTCCATACAGGCCCTGCCATATCTATATGTAGCCACTGGACCTTCTCATCAACAAACTGCAAAAATTGGTGGTTAAGCTTCAAATCCTTTTTTACTAGGTAGGTTTCAGAATTGTTTTTTCTTTCCTACAAACAGATTCTAGAAAAGCTTTTTTTGAAATGATAAAGCACAGTATAACTTTTGAAAGAAACCCAAGGTATACCTGTTTCAAGAAAAGTGCAGCTGTTATTGCTCCACCTTGCCGACCTCCAGTGTTAACCATGTCAGCTACGCCTGATTTCATGGACTCCCAGTAGCTATCCTCCAAAGGCATCCTCCAAAACTTTTCTCCTGTGATCTCTGAAGCTGCAGTTATCTCTTTTGCCAGGTCATCACTGGGTGTGAAGAATCCTATATAAATAAAGCCCAGCTTAGCGAAAGGGATATAAATAACCTTTTTTTTTCAAAGAAACAATCATGACATTTAATAATAAGTGGTCTTTGCTTTCAGAAAAAGGGTATCAAAATTGGCCAATAGCTCAGATTGATTATCACTTCTAACAGAAACAAAATTGTGTGAACACGATACGTCTCTCTTTATTGCTGATATGTTCTTTATGGTCATCTCCTCCTTGTTCCTGCCGATCTCGCATTTCAACTCTCGCCCTTGTGTTCCGAGCCACTAAGTCATGAGGGTCATGCTCGTGGATGTCACATTGCCCTCTCATGCCCTTTTCCTTAATTAACTCTTGATCTCTTTCTTTATCCGATTGTTGCCCTCATTCCAACTAGATATATGTAGCTTAACAAAATATTCATGGCCTGCTAGTTGCTCGTACCAGATTTGTACTAAAGATCAAGTTCATTGCATTACCCAATTTCTTCCCAGTCTCAGTTATCTAAAATACATATTCGTTTTTTATTCTTGCCCAAAGATCAAGTTCATTGCATTACCCAATTTCTAAACCGACATCTGCATATAAATTTTCACACCCCACTCTCTCTTGAGTTAAATCAATCGAAGTTATTTCATTAGTTTTTGTTTTTGTCATCAGCATGCATAGAGAATATTATATCTGGAGAAAAGTTCTGCATTGTTAGCCAAAGAATGAGAGCTAAAGTTTAACTCCTGAACTCAACTCAATTTGTTCATATATAATAAATCATACTGGTTTTTATACCATATGTATCTTTGTAAATGTAGCCGACCCCACCTAATGGGATAAGGCTCTGTTGTTGTTGTATCTTTGTAAATCTAATTGCAACAGGGAATCATGGGAACTGCTAAAATATCGATTACAGAACACCTTTTCTGACTCTCGTGTTTGTATGAGTAAGGAACAACTAATTGCAATTCATATAGACTAGATTTTTAAAAGAGAATATGATCACTGCATCTTGGAAGGAGTTTTTACAAAAAAAATTATTAGAACATACTTGAGGAATTTTTTTGTTGAGCAAAGACAGATCTAGAAAAGAAAAAGAAATTGAACAGGAGATGAGACGAGTTAGAGGGCAATGGGAGATTGCTAGCATGTGAAGGTGAGGATCAGGGTTGATCGGCGAATGGGAATGATGATTATTGGGGGGAGAGGGAGAGGAGATAGTAAGGGAAGCCAAAGAAAAAATAATGGCTAACACTTTAGTTGTTTACATTAAAAAGGTGATCAATCTGGGTCACAATTAGATTCAACGGTGGGGATCTGGTGGCTGCATAGGTGCATCTTCCTGCTTCCCTCAGAAAAATTATATATCAAACATGAAGCAGATATTTGAAGTAGTGCTGTTATGAAAGAGAATATGTGAAGCACTACAAATATATGAAAACATGTATCACATTTGTAAACCATCTGTCAAAGGATTAAAGATATAAAAAATGGCTGTAACAATTAACCAAGCCCCATGCAACGTATATTTCTCTTCCATGGACTTCAGTGGCAAAATGATGCATGTTCAAACAGCACTAGATCGCATATCCTATCACTGAGTGGTTCCCCTTATACCCCATTATCATGGTAGCTTTTTTTTTTAGAAGGGCATTATCATGGTAGCTGACTGAATGAAATGCTCCAAACAGAACAAGATTCCAATGCATTCTAAAGATTTCAAAACTGGCTAATTGAAACTTTATGAACGACGATAATCAAGGGTTTACCAGCAACGGTGGGTCCCAAGGCTACTATACAAGCACCAGTTAATGTTGCTAAATCAACTACCTGCATAAGAATTTCAAATTTTAACCTCAGCATAAAGAATGGTTAATAAAACAAATGGTATCCACTATGAATTATATGTATATGAAAGGAAATACTCCTTGAATCTGAAAGATGGTGATTCTATGAACATCCGAATTTCGTAACATTCATCAAACTTTTGCTTTAATAGGTTTTGATAGAGATTGCATATGCATTCATGGTAAAAGTCATGATAGTAAAATCTAGGCAGGTAGCTTTTCTTTAAGAAAAAATAATGCAAAAAATGCTCATTCTGAAATACAGATATAAATGACTACACCCTTGGTAGATATCCCAACCTTTCTCAGAAAAAAAACTGTTTTCAACTGCATCTACACATACCCAAAATATTTTGTTTATAAACATGCTTCAAAGACATTGCAACACCTGTCAAAGCTTTAGTTCTTTCAAAGAGTTTCTCAAAATTATATTAAACTCTCCAAAGTATGGCCTACTAGGCTAAAGTTGCTTTACTTTGTACAGTTAATGAAAAGTAAATATTAGAGTATTAAACATTCATTATTGAGGAAATACTTTTTTAGAAGATAATTAAGGAAATACTTCAATACAAATAGAGCTTAAATCATATGGCCTCACTTTTTCAATTCCTTGGTTGCAAGCATAAACTAAAGCATCTGCAAGGGTGAGCCTTCCCTCAGCGTCAGTGTTATTAACCTGCAACAGTATTTGAAATTCAAAAGTGAATATTGCACGTAATAATAATCTCTGTATATAGAAAGCCTACACAATTTTGCTGAGACTCTCTGTGATGTGCGTCTACATAGAAAACATGTTGACCTAGTGTCTGCATGAACTGGAAACTAGGATGTCTATCAATTTGAAACTTATTGGTGTCAAATGTACTATGTAACAAATGTCAAAAGTACATTGATCTTATCTTATGAATTACTCAAATTCTGCATATTTCATTTTATTCTACTTGTAAATTGGAAAGTACTAAATGGATATATTTTAGCGGTAATAATAAAAGGATACCCTTTTTTTACTTGCTACTAGTTGTACCTCTATAGTCTTCCCATTAGAAGCCGTGAGTATATCCCCTGGTCTCATGCCTGTTCCACTAATCATATTTTCACAAGCAGCAACTATGAAATGAACCTGAAATATAAAAGAAAATTATGTGAAGAAACAACTAGACTCATGTATAATGAAATATATCAAGCAATACACTGAACCCATTAAACCAATTGCTTAACAGCAATTATTTAGTAACTTACTTCAACTCCTGGAGGCTTAATTTGACCCAAGGCTTTTGCTGCACCAATAGTAGCTGCAGCACCTCCCATGTCAAATTTCATGAGCTCAATCAAACAGCCTGGCCCAGTCTTTATGTTGTAACCTCCACTATAACAGCAAAGTTACAAAACAATAATGAATAAAACATTTGATCCTCTTCTAAAACTAACAAACTTGGAGTGACACAACTTAACAATTGATAAATGATGGAGAACCATCCATTGTGTTCCAGTAGAAACACCATGAAAGAAGTTCTGATATCATATCTAGACCAGATAATGGTCGAACTCAATTTGCAGACAGAAAAAAAGGTAGCAAAGAGGGGGATTTTCTCTTCAATCTAATATTTCTGCATTAAATCAACACAGGAGTTCCCTTTCAAAAAAAAATCAACACAGGAGTTACAAGATATATACCTATCAAAAGTTAAACCCTTCCCCACAATCGCTAGCTTTCTTTTCACATCACCCCCTGGAGGCTTATAGCACAAATGGATGAAATGAGGTGGGTTTGAAGATGCAGCAGCAACGCCTAGGTATGAGCCCATCTTCAACTCTTTGCATTTCTCAGCATCTAATATAGTGGCAGTAAACACATCACTGTACATTGAAGCAATGTTTGAGGCTTCTTCCGCCAGTGCAGCTGCAAGGTAGGAACAATCACTATAAAACTTCCAGCATTTAGTGAATAACTCTCAAAAAGAATAAACTGCTCCACAATTACGAACCAGGCGTAAGTACATTAGCAGGTGCATTTACAAGCTCTTTCCCAAGAATTACACCGGAGCAAAGATCAGTGGAATACTTGAGTTTCTTATCCAGCTCTTCTCCAGAACCAAACCCAATAATATCTACTTCTTTAAGCAATGACTTCTTGGATTCTGACTTAAACCTATTGTCTTCATATAGTCCAAGCACAGTTCCTACATAACATAGGGAAAAAAGTTAAAGATGATTAATAGTGATATATAATCAAGAAATCTACAGTATTCAATAAGCAGTTTTGACTCTAAAAACAAATCCATTTCTTCTTTTAGAAAAGGCTACTTCATTTATTAGTGTTGTTCTGTGTAGCTACATTGAGCCACAAACAGAAGTCAGATCTTTGGAGAAAGTCAATAATCACCTGATGCAATTGCTGAAGCAGCAATAAGTTTGAACTCTTCAGAAACTGGAGAAGCAAGAACTATAGCAGCATTGCTCGCTTGGGCAGATTTTGCAACTGATGCAACTGCCTCACCGATGCCTCGATATGCAGCTGTGGTGGAGGATGAGGACCCAAGGCCGACCAATCCTAACCTTTTGAAGCCCAAACCAGGTAATCTGAGTATGGTTGTCTGTCCAGCCTTTCCAGTGAAATCCTCCTCTAAGGATGCTTCCAATAAAAGACCACCAAGCTTTTCATCAATAGATTTCAAGATTGGATTCTCAAACTTGGAGTCCGAGTCTTTTGACATGTCCTTTTCTGTGACAGCAACAGCGAGAATATCCCCTTTCCATTCTGTAAATTTTATGTCCTTAGCAGAAAAATTTATCTGCATGGTAAGCATTCAAAGAAGCATGCATGAGGAAAACTTGTCATTGGGACAGTGTAAAGATCACGCATCAAAAGACACTGATGAAATCACATTGTTCATAAAATTTTCTGGTTCTAAAAGTCCTAAAAATCATTCCCTAAAAGAAGACAACAAGAAAAAAACATTTTGTGAAAATGTGCACCTTAAACATGGTTCAAAGAATAGAAGGGTAGTACAAGTTATTCGTGAAACGCAGTACATACAAATGAAAGAGAAGACACAAATAAATGAACATAATCCCACTTCAATAGACCAACAATAATAAACAACAAAAAACCAGCCAACTGGAGCCCAAGGAGCGCTGTTAACATGCAAATCATATTCAGCTTAGTTTGTTGATAGAGCAACAGGATAGATCAGGATGACTCTAACACCCAACAATTGCTATTCGTCTTTTCAATGCAGATCCAGCATGATCACAATATTTTCCATTAACCATTCTATGACGTTTACAAGAAAGGAGAATCATTTTTAATCCTTCCAATATTTCTGCTCAAGGATTCTACATACAATCCACCAAATTAGAATAGCGATCCTAATTGGAGCATTAGTTCTCTAGCGCCTCGCTGCACGCCCCAGACTGAACAGAACAATGATCATTACAGAAGGATTAAACTCAAGCTGCTGAAACCTTTTCAGGCATAATTATAAGAATGATAAGAACATAATACGGCGGCGCATCAGAAAAAGATTAACTCCGATGCCCAGAAACGCAAAGCATTTCATCGAACATCTGACTATCTATACCAGCATCCAACAGAAGAAGAGAATGAGAAGGAAAAAAAATGGACTTTAGGGAAGGAAACCGAGCACCTGAGGGATCTCATTGACGGTGGGCTTCGTGAGGCCGAGGGTCGCCCGGGGCGTGGTAGCGGCGGCGGCGGCGGCGGCAGTGGAGTGCGCCATTCGGCCGATAGAGCGGCGGAAGGAGGAAGGGGAAGGGGAAGGGGGGGAGGAAGGGAAGAAGGCGCAGGAGCGCAGGCGAGTGAAGCGGGCGGCGTAGAGGAGGCGTGAAGTGAAGATGGAGGTAACAGTAACAGCGGCGATGGTGCGAGTAGCGGCCATGGCTGGAATGAGGTTGGTTGGGTTATCTACTAGAAAAGGGTTTGGTGGGCCGGGTCTACTACTACTTTATTACTTAGTATCTGATGCCATGCTCTTCTTTTCCTTCCTGGTCCACTAATCAAAATATGATACTACCAACAAAAGTTGACAACCTTTTTTCCACTTATTTTAACACCTAACTAATCTCACATTTTTCAAAAAAATAGAAAAAAATAAATTTAAATCAATTATTCTAAAAATTAAATTTAGAAATTAGACCTTATTAAAAAAAATTATCAGTTTCGTTCCGATTAATTTGTGTAATACATATAATTATAATACGTGAGATTCTTAATAAAAATATTGTGAATATGAACTTGAGAGCTCTTAGCTCGTAGATTCTTGGACACACTTTTACTGTTTAACTGCATCAATCAAGATTAATTAATAATTTACTCGAAGTGATTAATAGAGTTCGTGAAGATGAATCCAATTTAAAATTTTAGACTAAAATTTGATTTAAAAAATGGGTATCGAATTGAAAGAAGTAAATATTTATGAATGAATGTATAGAGTTGAAAGAATCATAAGATACTTAATTCATTCCATTCTAAAAGCTTAATACTTATTGTATATAAAATATATATTAAACTATCAAATCATTTTAATATTTATTACTCTTAGTCTTATTTATTCGTCTTTTATTTATTATTTTAATTTTAAATCCTATGTTTACTCTTAAATTTATTAAACTATTAAAATTTAAGTATGAGCCACTAAAGTCATTAAATGAGTGATACTTCAACCAACCTGATATTATTTACTTTGATTTTAATCCAAATTTAATTTGACCTGACCTTAATATTACTTCTAATTATTTAAATCTTAAGATACTTTTTAAAAAGCACAATATAGGTATTCAATCGAAATATTTCATGAACCAACCTGTGCATCCGGACCCGGTCCAATCCGAATTTTTTAAAAAGAAAAATTAGTCCGAAATTTTTAAATTGGGACTGGATCCGTAATCGATCCCATCCGAATCGGGACTAAGTACGGGTCCAAAAAAATCTGAATTTAGTATTGACTCGATTATCTTATATTATAATATATAAATATATATAATATTTATATGTTATATTCTAACTTTTCTTTTAAAATTTTAATATATAAACTGATTTTTATTGCTAATGCACAATAAAAAGAGTTTTTATACTAATAACAATATTTATAAATATTATACTTTTTAAATATATTTTAATATAATAAAAAAATAAAATTGATCGTTCTTATTTTATTCCAATTAATTTTGGACGATTGATTCCGGACCTAATTGAAATTGGAGTTCGAATTCGAATCTTATTTTCTAAAATTCAGCTAAAATTAAATAAAAAATGATTCGATCCCGAACTCGATTTTACCTACTCTAATTCATATGTAATGCACATTATTTTTATGGCTAATAATAATAATACGCGGTGAAGATGTATGACTCAAGAGCTCTCCTCTATCATTCTTAGTTTCCTTTGTCCATTAGTCTACTTTCACGCATTTCGATTTTTAAGTTAGGCCGAGATATTTTCTTGAAAATCTAAGCACGTCGGATGTAGACAATCAAAACATTCCATGTCTAACCAAGTTTGGTTGGCACACCTGGTAGCAGGGGTGTGTCCCGGGTTGAGGGACCGGGAGCTAGTAGCCTCGAGTTCGAGCCCCGGAGTCGCCAACTTGGCCAGGGGGATACCATTTCTGCTCTTTACCTCGAACACCGGATTAGTTAGGTGCTAGTAGCCCTGGACACCGGTGGGTTAGTCACCGAAAAAAAAAAAAAAACATTCCATGTCTAAAACATTTTTTTAATGAAAAAAGTCTTAAAGTAGGAAGGGATAATATCCGATAGTACTAAAAGAGTCCGAACTCCGAAGAGCTCCACTACTCCCTGTTTATCAAAACTTTTTTCTTAAGTTCAATTTCTTTTAAATAAATAATATCGTGCCGAATATTATGAATGATATTTCAGGTCATGAATACTTATACTTCTAACTCAAAATTAAATTAAGCTATATCAAACTTTTTTAATTAAATTTATCATAATTCCGGACTAACTGTTACGATTATTTAGCCCCATTTAATTATATACTTTGTACTAGGCTACCCTATTTAATAACAAAAAATATTATATTCGGACATCTCTTCTTATTAATTTCATATCATATCGTAATGTAATGAAAAATCTATAAATTTCTATGCTGAAGTTGGAATTATATCCTTTCCGAAAAAATCATGTTGGCTCGAGTTCTCATTATCTCTAATTTATTCCAGTGCAGCCAATCCAAACATTCATAAGAGAAAAAAAAGATAAAGTTGAAAAATAGGATTGGAAGAATTTTTAAAATTCATTAAACATACATCCATAACCATATGACTTAATATTTTGTGTTATTTTTTTTATTATAAAGACATCCATAATATGATTAAAAAATTAAAATAAAAAGATATAGAAATTTACATATTTGGACAATATATTTTCTCTATTTGTGGTATCATTTGTGCATATTGTATTGTATTCTTATTCAATTTCAGAGAGTATTATGGTTTTACATGATATTTTGTTGATTTTCAAAATGTTGGCAAACAACAAGTTATGACAGGTTCGAAGCTAGGACTCAATCGTCGGCTAGACACTCTTGTAGACACACATCATCATCGGAGGTGAACCGTAGTGGATCATCTCAAGAGCCCGTAGAGGATCATCTCAAGCCCGTAGCGGGCACCTCATGGGCATAGCGACACTCTTCAAGCTGTAGCAGCCGCTATCAAGTCGTAGCGCATAATTACACATCAGTAGCGAAAACCTAATGAGACCATAGTGATAAGAAGGATGCCATAGCATCACGTAGTTGATCCGTAGTGCCACTATAGCGCACTTCATTGAAGTCATAGCACCTTGGATTTAGTCGCGATGGTTGGTGGAGATTTGAGAAGGTTATAAGAACGATAATTAGGGTTGGGAGAAGGGAGTTTTTTTTTGTGGTGGCTACTGTTGACAATCGAAGTTTGTTGTAAGAGTCTTTATGCTAAAGTTTAGTTGTTCTGTGTTGGATGTTTAAACTCTTTAATGTTTAGTTTCAATGCAATTTTCTTTTACCTCATTTTTACATCTCTTCTCTCTATCTTATTATGTGTAACTAAACCCATTTATTTTATGGTTACATGAAGTTTAGGATTTATATTTGGATTCGTGATCATGCATGTGTACAAAATTGGAATCGATCATGATATACAAATAAATTACTTTATTCATCTTTGAGTATAAAAGTCAGTAGTTCTTGTATCTACACTTGACCTCGAACCTTGGTTGCCCTTAAAGTATCCAGGGCTACTGTCTCAACCAATTTGTGTTCTCTTGGATGGGTGATAATTGCTCATTTAGTCATGTTTTCCCGTGTATATTAAGCATAATTTACATACATTTCATAAGCATAATCATGCATATTTCATAGTTTATTTACCTTTTCTTACTTAAGAGTCAGCATCTACATAATGTGTATTTTTTATATTTCCAGGGGTTGTTGGATGCATTGACGGAGGAAAGAGCGAAGAAGGAAAAATATATGTTCCGTCACGGGCCGTGATGTTCTGTCACGGGCCGTGACGTACTTCTTCACGGGCCGTGACAACATGAAACCATATTGTAGCTTCAGTCACGGCCGTGACACTTTTGTCACGGG
>LTAE01002532.1:1608-40536 GCA_001647135.1 Pontederia paniculata | reverse complement strand
ATTAGGATAATAATTTGACTTCAATTCTTTTTCTAATCCTAATCATACCCTACATTATCTTACTTTATCTTTCTTTTTATTCTTTTAATATTTTTTTATAATATTTGAAATTGTGGGGTATTACAATATATCCACACCAAAACTAGTGTGTGTTCAAAGTCAGAGCGCGATTGAAGGTTATGACATCTGCGAGCTAAATGTCTAGATGATGTTCCTAACATATGATTGCACCCTTGATGTTTTCCAACATGCTTCCTTTTTTTTCATTTTTCGCATGATTCTTCTTCTCCACATGGCACATAATTGCAAAAGCAGCTACTTAGTTATTCATTTGTATCATCTTGAAACGATCAATATCAAGAAACCAATGTGCTACTAGTACTACGTCAAGATCTTGGCCAGCTGCGCTACGTGAACCCACTTCATTTATATATTTCAACTCATAAGTTTTGTTGGGGGCACCCATTCTTAATTCCCTCCAAGATCTAAAAGTTTCTATATATGGAAGCCTCCTTACAAAGCAAGCTATTTGCCCTATTAGATTTAAAAGATGTACATGGTCCACTTTTGAGCAGATACAAATTTCCAGATAAGATAAAAATAATTGGATTATTAGAGATGTACAGTCGATGACAATAACTGTCGTTCATGAAACTAGCTATAGATATGCAGTTGCTCCTTCCTCTTTTTTAAGCTAAGCAAGTAAAATGTAAAATATATTATTTCCATAAGCAACTTGATTGGCCAGTTGAACAGAAACTAATAATCTCGAGTTCGATTTTTAGAATCATTAATTTGATTAAGATTTATTCTTTTCGGTCTCGTCAAATATCAAATTATAGAGACTAATGGATCTAGACTGAAAAAAATTATATTTTCATACATTTGATTTGGTCTCTAGATACTCTGGTTGTTATTTGCATCGATGAGTACCAAGGAGTTCTTTCTACCCTAATATCACGTCATCAGAGATGTCCTTTACTTCTTCATGGCAAATGCAATGCAAGTGATTATTACATTCTCCACTTCCTTTTCTACTTATTTTCCTTGCCTTCACTACTTGAAGCACAACCATAAGGCTACCCGTCTACCAATCTCTCCACTTGGTGGATCAACAGTGAATCCTTCAAGCGCATCACCTTTGAAATCAAAGGCGACAACGTAATGTCCTCCTTCCTGTCATTAACAAGCCCTATATTGGCCCTACTTTTTCCTATGGTTTCTTCTGTAAAGGAGAATGCAGTTCATATCTCTTCGTCACCTACATCGTCTAAATTAACACCTACGACATGAACATTGTACAGTACTTCGTGGATGACATTTCTCAAGTCGTATGGTCCGCTAATCGGGTCAGCCTTGTCCAAGAGGATGCCACCATCGAGCTCACCAACCTTGGCGACCTGGTACTCAAGGATTATGATGGCTCCATCATCTGGTCCACCAACACAGTAGGCAAGTCCATCGGCGGCATGAACATCATTGAATTTGGCAATTTGGTGTTGTTGGACGATAACAATAATCCGGTCTGGCAATCCGTGGACCATCCCACATACGCATTGGTTTGGGGTCAATCTTTGAGCGAGGGGCAAAGGTTAACGGCCAACATTTCTAAAATGAACTTGGGACAAGGTTAGTACTACCTCACAATAGATATGAATAAAGGAGAGAGAAAGAAATGAATTCTGAATAACAAAATTAGGGCTCCTTATAGGCGTCCAAGTTTATTTATAATGGTTGAATGTTCGTCACAGTCTGCCCCTTCATTACTGGTTGTTACAACACATTAATGACGATCAATGACCTATTGATGACTCCAACGGTCATCTTCATAATGAGGATTGCAACGGTCATATCTATAATAACCATAATGTCACATAATTATGACATATCCCACTTGACCGTCGTGGTCATTGTATGCTAGCACTCTCATTGTTCATATAGAGTCTACCTGGAGATCATGTCCTCATGTCATGAAGTTTCACTATCCATGAATATTTCATACTGACTCAAATATTTCTGAGTCTCATCAAGCTCACATGTTTGATGACAATTGCAATTTTTTTATGAGAAAATCAACCAACATATCACTCGTAGGTGCATAGATCATTGTCATTTCCTTATCCACTATATATTAAATATAGTGATACTCAATCTCAATGTGCTTTCCTTTTAAACTGTTGGCTCCACTCTCTATCAAGCATATGACAGCTTGATTATCACAATACATGGGTAACAGTCTCTAACCAGATTGAGCCCTAGTTCCAAAAGGAATCGTCTGACGCAACACCATGTGTGATTGTTGTACTATAAACAATATACTCAGCCTCATGTGTGTGTTACACATTCTTGTTTTTTATTGCCTCAAGAAATAGTTGCACCACCCAGAAGGAACAAGCGACCTGATGTGGACTTATGGTCGTGCATATCACCGCAGAAGTCTATATCTGAATATTCTACTGGCTCGAGTTTATCTGCCTTGTATATCAATTTTAATTGTACATTGCCCTTCTGATATTGTAGTATCCTCTTAATGACCTTCTAGTATGCCTTCTCGGGATTACTTTAAAATCTTCTAACCAAGCTTACCGGTAAGCTAAATCGAGCATCGTACAGAGCATCACATACATCATGCTACCCATCGCTTCTGCATAAGACTCATCCAAAGATTCTTGCCTTGCATTGGGATACTGACTTTTACTCAGTTTTTTTTCCAATCACTAGTTATTCGATGCGGGACTGTTATTTTACATCCCGAACATCATTGGTACCTTATTAATGTATTGTTCATGACTTAAACTCAAGCTTCATGATTTTTTTTCATGACTAACTTGAATGTCCAGTACATAGGATGTCTCTCCCATGTCTGTCATTTCAATTCTCTTGCTAAATTTTTCTTTAATATTATTAAGCATTTCTACATCATTTTTGGCAAGTACTATGTCATTCATATATAATGACTATATCACAAAATTGTTCTCACTCCACATGTTGACACAATGATCTAATTTATTCATCAAATTGTATTATTGTCTCATGGAATATCAAGTGTCATTATTTATATGATTACTTTAAGTCATTTGATTTCTGGAGATACACTCGATTCTTCTAATCTTTTACCAAAAACCCTTTAGGTTTTTGCATATAATCACATCCATTTAGAACAACTCCAAATTCATACATGCTATTATCGCTAAGATCGTTTGAATCGACGTAAAATTAACCACCGAAGAATAAATCTCCTAAAAATTATGTCCCGGCTTACTGAGTATAACCCTTGGTCACCAATCTTATTTTGTGTCTATCAAGAGAGCTATCAACCAGATACTTTCTCTTGAATTCTCATTAGCACTCTATATATTTGTCTACCTTTCGGCAAATCACATAATACCCACACTCAATTTGATTGAGTCCATTTAAACTTTCATGGCGGCCGACCATGATTCTGACTCATTTGAAGCCAGCGCTTCCTTAAAGAATATGATCTGACTATCCTCTATCTAAATACCAATGGAGTAACACGACGTCTCGCACTCGTACAGAGCAAAATCATCCAAATGTGCAGGTGTTTTCCAGGGCTTTTTCTTGGTGTCAGTTATACTCTATGAAAATAATGATTTCCTCCACTTCTTTCCAAAAGTGCATCATTCTATGTAAGATCAACTCTCACTACTGGATAGTAAAGTGTATCATCGGAGTTATTTCCACCGTCTCCTAGAATCGTGAGGGGATCATCATCCTCTTGTACCTGTTCTTTTTCGTTCTCAAGAAAAATAGCATCATGATTTTCTATGAGTCTTTTTTTCTAATGGAAGAATCTGTACTCTTTGAATTTTTCACAATATTCATTAAACATGCACATTTCTGCCCTAAAGTCCAGCTTGTCTCTCAGCTGACTAAGAACTAATATGTGCATTTTATATCCCCACTTTCGAAGATGATCCAACTCGGGCTTCCTACTATTCTACAACTCGATGGTGTTAATTCTGCGGACTTAGTGGAAATTATGTTCTGTATGTATCTTGTAGCCATCACTATCTCGCCCCAAACGCATTCTTGACAGATCCGAGTGGGACAACATACACCTAAGTGCATTCATCAGGGTTATATTCTTTCTCTCTGTTATATCATTTTGTTGTGGCGCATATGACATCGTAGTCTACCTACGTATGCCATCTAAAATGTAATTCTCAAATTTCCGAAAGATATACTCTCTTCCTCTTACTGTCCTTAGGCATCTTAAAGGTATTTTTATCCTTTTCTCAACTTGTTCCTTGTACCTCTTGAAAGTCTCAAAACTTTTGACTTTCTCTCTAAGTGGAAGACATAACAATATCTAAAGTAGTCGTCAAGAAATGTAATAAAGTATTTTTTTATTTTTGTATGTAGAAACACTCAATGTATCACAAATAAATGAATTAGTTTCAACAACTCTGTTGACCTTGTCACATATATGAATGGCACCTTTGGGTTCATAGTCAGATTGCCTTTTGCGTCTTCCATTCATGTTTAGTACATGAGGCTCGAGCATGATGGACGCTTGCGAGTTTACCAGTGGTCATATGCTTGGATGGCAGTGTATGATGTTCTCCAACTGGACGATTGTGTCTAACCGCATTCTTGTGGGGAGTACCACATTTGCTCAGATGGAGGATGTTACTGCCTTAGTGCATTCAAAGATGCCACCCAATATTTCAAAAAGGCTAGCAGTGCAGTTGCTTCTCGCACCTGTAGCATTGTGACTCCTCTAACTTGTGAATCCATGCAAGATCATAATCTACTACCTATCCGGCATGCTACTTATTCTGACTACATGGGTGGAAATCCTTCTGCTTTCAGAACTAAAGAGGAGGACTGTAAGCAATTGTGCCAGAAAACTTGTTCCTGCAAAGCCGCTCTATTTCATTACACCATAAATGCTTCAGATGGCTTATGTTTCTTGTCGTCCACAGTGTACGCCATTACCATGCAAAAGTAAAAGTGCACAACTCTGTATATATTATTTGATGATAAGATAACAATACAGGTACACCATATTATATAGAGAAGGAGAGAAGCACGACATAACAATAACAACTTAATAAGTGGCATGTCGTGAGGCATGGCATGGAGTGCGGAGGTGGACCTATTCAGAAGGAAGACTGGTTACGTTTTGATATGCCCCCTCAAGGTCGACTCGGGCGAGGCTCGAGACGAAGCTTGTCGCGGATGAAGCGGAAAGAGGATGTTGCAAGAGGTTTTGTCATAATATCGGCCAGCTGATCGTTAGATGAGATATGCTAAACGTGCAACCGTTTCACAGTGACCTCCTCACGAATGAAGTGGAAATCGACTTCAACATGCTTGGTGCGAGCGTGGAACACAGGGTTAGTAGTTAGGTACGTTGCACCAAGGTTGTCGCACCATAGGATAGGTGGTTGAAGTGGAATGTGAAGTTCTGAGAGTAAAGTGCGCAACCAAATGAGTTCTGTTGTGGTGTCCGCAATAGCCTTATACTCTGATTCTGTGGAGGAGCGAGAAATGGTTTTCTGCTTTTTAGCTGACCATGAAATTAGATTGTCGCCAAGGAATATAACATAGCCACCAACTGTTTTTCTATCAAGAGAGCAACCAACCCAGTCGGCATCGGAGAATGCATGTAGTTGGAATGTCGGTGACTGACAGAGGCAAAGACTGAGCGTTTGTGTGCCATTAAGATACCGAAGAATCCTTTTCACTAGTTGCCATTGAGCATCAGTAGGAGCGTGCATGTATTGACATACAATATTAACAACATAGGCAATATCTGGGCGGGTAATTGTCATGTATTGGAGAGCACCGACAACCTGGCGATACTTTGTTGGATCAGCAAACAGCGGCGACAAAACCATGTTGTCTTTGGAGGGCGGCAAAGGAGTGGCAACTGACTTAGAGTCCAACATGTTGGTTCGTCGCAAGATGTTTCAGACATACTGTTGTTGAGAGAGCAGCAACCCATGTTGTGTGTGAAGGACTTCAACACCGAGAAAATAATGGAGATTGCCGAGATTGCGAAGCGCAAATTTGGACTGAAGATGTTGAGTGACCTAAGAGATGAGAATTGCAGAGGATCCTCTGACAATTAAATCGTCAACATACACAAGAACATAAGTCATTGCGCTAGATTTTGAGTGAATGAACAAGGAACTATCTGCCACCGAATTATGAAATCCAAAGGAAATTAGAGCAGCATGCAACGTATGAAACCAGGCATGTGGCTCCTGCTTGAGGCCATACAAAGACTTGTGCAATTGCCAAACGAAAGCAGGGCGTTGCGGGTCAATAAATCCTGGTGGCTGAGCCATGTAGACGGTCTCTTGAAGGTTACCATGGAGAAACGCATTGCTTACATCGAGATGTTGGATGCGCCAATGATGTTGGACTGCAATTGAGAGGATGAGTCGAATGGTGGTTGGCTTGACCATGGGACTGAAGGTGTCGGTGTAGTCGATTCCAAGATATTGGTGAAATCCTTTCGCGACGAGGCGCGCTTTGTACCTGTCAATTGTGTCGTCGGCTTTGAGCTTCTCGCGAAACACCCACCGACAACCAACGACGTTCATGTGGGGTTGACGCGGGACTAGACTCCATGTGTGATTGCGTTGTAAGGCGTCCAGTTCATTTTGCATGGCATCCCACCAATGTTGATACTTAGCAGCCTGTAAAAAAGAAGCAGGAATAGGAGAGGATGGCGCTGGCGAAGATGATGAGTTAACTGGGGCAGTGGATGAAGTGACAGAGAGCGCTTTAAACCCTGCGAGAGATTGATAATTAATCTTTGGGCGTGGCCGAAGAGTGGGTTTCTGCGAGGGTGCAGGAATGGGAGAGGATGGTGTTGGCGAAGGTGATGAGTTAACTGGAGATGTGTCTGGGGAAGTTAGAGGAGAAGAGGAAGGAGCAGTAGGATAGGAAATGGATAACGGAACACTTATCCAAGGACAGTTGGAAGGAACTATAGTAGATGGCGCTGGGATGGGTTTACAGAAAGGAAATTGACTTTCATCAAAAGTTACGTGGCGCGAAACGTAAATTCGTTCGGTTGCGCGATGTAAACAACGGTAACCAAGTGTATTGGAGGGGTATCCGAGGAAAACACAAGGAAGAGAGCACACGTCAAATTTATGTTTATTATACGACCTTGTGAGAGGAAAAACGAGACAACCAAATATACGAAGAAATCGATAATCAGGTTGTTGGTGATGCAGACGAAAAAATATGGTATCATTGTGCAGAACAGGGGTAGGTAGACGGTTAATTAAATAAACAGCAGTTTCGACGACGTAGTGCCAGTAGGATTTAGGAACAGAGGAGTGGGTGAGAAGTGTTAATGCTGTGTCGACAACATGCCTGAGTTTTCTTTCAGCTGTTCCATTTTGCTCATGAGTATGGGCACAGGTAAGGCGATGATGAATGCCATGTGACTGAAAATAAGATGCAAGTGCAGTAAATTCACCACCGCGATCGGACTGAAAATTGAGAAGTTTACTACTAAATTGTCGTTCAAGGAAAACATGAAAAGTAGGAAAAATATTTATTACATCAGATTTCTGCTTGAGGGGAAACATCCAAGAAAAGCGAGAGAAATCGTCAACAAAAATAATAAAGTAGCGATGGCCGTCGACAGTCGGTTGCGGAGCAGGACCCCAAACGTCGGCGTAGAGCAATTGAAGAGGAGAGGAGGTTGTACTAGGCGAAAGAGGCAAATGTTGACGACTGGCTTTGCCTTGAATGCAAGCAGAGCATGGTGACAAAGTTTTTAAAGGAGAATGCAGAAGCTTAGTTGTGCGCAGAATCCGTTGGAGAACTCGATTATTGGGGTGGCCGAAGCGTGCATGCCAAGTAGCAGATGGAATGGAGCTGAGGAAGACAACAGGAGGAGCTGACGAAGGCGCAGGAATATGATAAAGCCCATCCTTAATTTGGCCTCGTAGTAGGATCTGCCGTGTTGCGCGGTCCTTAACAAGAAAGTAAGTAGGATGAAATTCGACGCAACAATTGTTATCAGCAGTTAATTGTCGGACAGATAAAAGGGGTTTAGTAATGCGAGGAACATGCAAAACATTTGTAAGATGTAGAGGTTTGTGAGAACTGGGTAGTAGAGTGGTACCAGTGTGGAGAATTGGGAGAGAAGAACCATCGCCAACCTGAAGATGCTCACCTCCATGGTAGTGATCAGCATGTTGAAGCGCGTGAAGATCCGGAGTGGTGTGATGTGTAGCGCCTGTATCCGGATACCACTCACTGTATGAGCCTAGCATTGAAGCGGTGGGTGAAGTGGATTGTGGTCCTGGGTGAACTGCTGAGTAATTCTGAGGTTGCTGAGTTGAGGCATGTCGGTAATAACAATTATAAGGTGAATGGCCACGAATACCACAAATTGGGCATGGGTTGTCTCGTCGTGAGGAGTTCGAACGTCCGCTGCCACGACCACGAGGTGAAGGGCGATAGCGTCTATGGGAGGGATGTGCACTAGGAGGGTTTGCAGAGGAGTGTGGGATTGGTCGTGTGAGGTTTGCAGCCGGTGGGAAAGACTCGGACGAAGAGACCACTTGCAAACGGATTTCGTGACTTGTTAGGAGACTTTGGAGTTCCGAGAACGCAACTGGTGAGAGACGTGAAGAAAGGGAGGCTACAATGTTGCTGAAATCACTATTAAGGTTATTAAAATGAATGCATTCATACTGGATGTGGAAAGTGGATGGCCTGCAGAAGCAATTTGATCAGCAATATACTTAATTTTTCGAAGATATGAGGAGACTGAGGAGATTCCTTGTTTGAGGTTATGCAGTTGCATTTTGAGCTGGAGGATGCGAGCTTCATTGGGTGCGCCATAGGCTTGATGCAAAGCCAGCCAGACGTCATGGGAAGTGGTCAGTCCAACAACGAGAGGAAGAACCTCTTCGGAAAGGGAAGAGAGAATCCAGCTTAAGAGGAGCTGGTCACGTCAGCGCCACTCGATTTGTTGAGGAGTTGGTTGTTGTACGCTTGAGGAATCAGTGGTGAGAGTAGAAGGACACAGTGTTGATCCATCGATGAAGCCTTCAAGTGCAAAGCTGTTGATAAGTGGACGAAGTTGTGTGAGCCATAGCAGATAATTTGTAGGAGTCAGTTTCAGGGAGATGAAGTTGTGTGCTTGGTTTAAGGAAGGAAGAGGCACAAAAGGAGTCTGAGATGAGGGTTCAGTGGCTGCAACGAAGGAGGAAGAAGAAGATGTGGAGTTTGTCATGTCGTCCTGCTCTGATACCATAAAAGTGCACAACTCTGTATATATTATTTGATGATAAGATAACAGTACAGGTACACCATATTATATAGAGAAGGAGAGAAGCACGACATAACAATAACAGCTTAATAAGTGGCATGTCGTGAGGCATGGCATGGAGTGCGGAGGTGGACCTATTCAAAAGGAAGACTGGTTACGTTCTGATAAAGAGAAAATAGTAAGCCATTACAATTGGTCTGTGTACATTAAGGTACAGAATGCCTCTAAAGGAGGTGTTGACCATTCTTCTCCTGATTCCTTCCAAAAGAAAAGCTCTCTTAATATTGGAGTCATATTATGATCTTGTTTTGGTGCAGTGGCTCTTTGTTTCATTATTGCTAGCTAATTTTAGTGTTACGAAGAAGGAAAATGCCTATTAAGGAGGATGAGGTGGAAGACGAAGAGTTTGATCAAATACCAGCGATGCCCACAAGGTTTTCTTATCAAGCGTTGACATTGGCCACAAATAACTTCTCGAAAAAGCTCGGGGAAGGAGGATTTGGATCCGTCTACGAAGGAATTATTGGTGATGAGAAAATTGCAGTCAAGCTCCTTGGCGGCATCAGTCAAGGCAGCAAGGAGTTCTTAGCAGAGGTGCAAACAATTGGTAACATTCATCACTTCAATCTCATGAGATTGATCGGATTCTGTGCTAACAAATCCCATATATCCCATTTGGTTGCAAGAATACTGTGCTTGGAATATTTATTTTTAATCCATCACTTACTTCCATCTTCTTAATCCATCGAGAATAACATTAATTCAATAATCTACTTTTTACTCCCACCACAATTAATACAGTGGGCCTCACCAACTTTCAAAAAACTTGTTTGGTTCAAATATAGAGAATAAGGTCTTAATCTTGACCTTATTCTCCAACCAAACGGAGTAATAGGCTCTTGGTTTATGACTACATATCCAATGGCTCACTTGATAAGTGGATCTTTAACCAGGTGAAAGATAGTACTATTCTCGACTGGTCAACAAGACGCAAAATTATCAGCGACATAGCAAAGGGCTTATCTTATCTGCATGAAGAATGCAGGCAATGGATTGCTCACCTTGACATCAAGCCTCAAAACATACTTTTGGACGATAATTTTAATGCCAAAGTGTCTGACTTCGGCTTGGCAAAACTCATCGACAGGGATCAGAGCCAAGTTCATGACCATGATGAGGGGCACGCCCGGCTACTTGGCACCTGAATGGTTGACATCAATCATCACTGAGAAGGTTGATGTGTATAGCTTCGGTGTTATGGTTTTGGAAATCGTCTGTGGAAGAAGGAATTTGGACTACTCGCGATCCCACGAAAGTTTCCATTTGATACATCTGTTGCAAGCTAAATTCAAAGCTGATCATCTGTCTGATTTCGTCTGCAGCAACAGCAATGATGAGACGCCGGGGTATCAAGATGAACTCTTGCTTATGATTAAACTAGCCGTTTGGTGCTTGAACCATGATGCTGAAAGAAGGCCTTCCATGTCCACAGTGCTCAAGGTTTTAGAGGGTTTAGTGAATGTGGAAACTGGCATCGAATACGATTTCATCGCAAGTATTCCTGCCATGTCTAGTAAAGCCTATGACTTGGACACGAGCAGAAGTTATGCCTCCTCTGTTTCGCCACCTCCATCAACATCTCTTTTATCAGGTCCGAGGTGAGATCTAATTCCTTGTAAAAATTAGTTCTGTGATGTATAATGCAAATAAAAGTAAAGATGTATTCAAAATTCAGCGCTCATGACAAATATAACTTTTTTTTTTATTTGGGTTATGTGTTTTACTTACATTTTTTTCTTCAAATGGTGGATCTTTGTATTCATCTGAGGTTGGCTATGACATGTTCTAGTACAGTGACAAGAGAGATAAGTTTTTATAAAGGATTCAAAACCCCACATGCTGCAGGGATAAAAAATAGTAGTGACAACTTCGGATTATTGTATCATTAATCATTGAGCTGACTTTGGGTTCATGCATGACAAACTTGACAACTGACCTCGCTGAATGATATTTACGATCTGACTAGAAATAATTTTTTTGATTGATAAGTGAATTCCTTTTAAGGGATGTAATATGGTGCAACTTTTTTTCAATTACAAAGGAAAGTTTCCTGATAACAAAATAAATATTTTTTAAAAAAAAAAATACATAAGTTCATTAGTTGGAATCAAATTTGAGACCTCTTCATCCAGCATTACACCTTTTAATGTGTGCAATCTCAAATAAGTTAAATATAACTTTATGTTAGAAAGCAATATTTGGTGCACATAAGTTATGCTAGCCTACTTAGAAGAGGCAACTCCATTTTGCTTTGCTCGGAATTACAAAGAATTGTACACATAGAGACTGCAAGAAAAAATCTTGCATGTGTACCACATTCTTATTGCATAGGGGAAAAAGCAGAGAATATTTGATGAAAGAACAGGACACCCTTTTGAACAACCAGTTCTAATAGGAAAGTCCACACGCGATATATATATATATATATATATATATATATATATATATAAATCGCATGTTGCCCCCATGGTAAAATGAGACTCAGCAAAGCAATGTTACACTTACAGCCTTACTTTTTCCCACCTCTTCTAATCAGTTGGCTAAATATGGTTTGGTCCATTACAGATTATGATGCATCGGTTGCAAACAAATAAACATAATCATATTATAATGCAGAGCTATTCTTCAATAGCCCAGTACAAAAAAATTAACACAATGAATGAACTCGTATCTACATCAACATGTACTTTTGTTTCCCTTTACTCTTTTAGTGATTATAGATCAAAGAATGATGAATAAATTGGATGAATTATACAAGAAAATATTTAGCTTGCCCTTATGTTCACTAGGCAAAAACAATTTTGTTTTCTTTGGTACCAAAATTTGGTGATTGCAGCTGTTCCGTTGCAGTGTCCATAACCTAGTCGTCGTAGATGTAGAAGATGCACGGATTATCTCAAATTGAAACCTTCTCATGATGAAGTAGATAAGCAAAAACTTACAGCATGAGACTAAATGTCAGGATGCTGCACTGTAAGCTGCAGTGGTCCAATATCATCTATATATGAGGTCACCCAATGCGTATCAGCTGCCTGGAATAGGCTTCATCACCGTGCATGTGATCCATTGTTATGCAACCTCATCCTCTGTTTGAATTAACAGAAAAGGAAAAGATTAGAAAGACAGACAATATTTTTTATGAAAACTTTCTCAGGCGTGTGAACGCAATGAGCCAAACTTTTATGGCTCAGGTTTTGGTGGAAAATAAGTTGGTTTCAGAGAGTTCAAAATCTACCCCATGCTTTTAAATGAAAGCGCACAACTCTTATGGGCATATGGAGAAAGAAAAGCCATATGACAAAATAGTTCAATTGTAGCTGAAATCACACAGAATGATAAGTACCTAGACCAGTGTCTTTGATGTAGTTTTTAAAATTAGAATATGTAGAGAAAGGTGCCTCTTTGGATATTGAAAAAAGAGCAGAGCGGATCATGAAACTGACAGAGTAATAAGTAGTCCATGCACTTAGAACATTATCTCTGTTACCTTCTGATAGTTCCATGTCTTCCAGGATAACATATTTTGGTGCTCCATTAAGACTCAAAGACTGTGCTTCGTCACTTGACTGACCTTTCTTAAGTTTTTCATATCTGCAACGAACAACAAATAAGAGCAATTAAACTACAACAATTTTAATATATTAGTAGAATGAACTTGGACTCTAACAGTTGAAAACTATGCTTGCTATTAAAAGAGTCTACTTGTGTATACTCAGATTAGTAGGATCTACATTTTCATAGTTATATTTTAGGAGTGGATACAAATCGGATCACTGTGCAAAGCAGTCAAATTTTACATGATACTGACAACTAAGACCATTGATTAAGTAAATATAAGACAAAGAATGCTTCATCTAGTTCACTCAAACTACCAAAAGACAAGGTAGCTGCTGATTCTGATCTTGCAAAGAACTAAAAGACTGGTTTATTTTCTTGTATATTGGAATTTGCAATTAGCTCTAAATGACACCATCACCATATTACAGAATACTTTTCATTTTCCTTCTTTTCTATCAAGAGATTGTACTTTGCATCATTTAAACAATCCGTACACTTCAATATGTTGGATGTATCACTAAGCATAATTGGTTTGCAACAAGGGGCCACATACGCCTACGCCCTCATGTCACGGGTCATTCATTGGCCCGCTCAAGCAACGCCACACTGCAACCTTGCAACGTCGCCGTACAACCAAGGCAAACTCCAAGGCCAATGCTCCACGCCGTGCCCCGTTGTGACACCCCGTCCTCATGGGTCATGTCTAGTGGCCAAGGAATAAGCATGCATAGGTAGAATGCGACCCTAGAAATGATCCTCCACGCCACTCTTCGCCAACCTACCACATGCGGCTGTGGTATATTGAGGGGATGCATGCTAACCCTCATCCCATTGTAGCATTTCTTCTTGTTTAATGAAAATTGTTTAAATCAAGCTCATTTCCCAATGACTCTTGTTGATTTCGGTGTGCATGTCTCAATAGAGGGATCGACACCCCGCATTGTGACCAATTTGCTCTAAAACGTCCTTCGTGTAGACAGGGGGGCCTCCGCCTTGGAGCCAAACCATCAAAAAGCTTCTTTGGTGCCCCGTGTCCCTTCGGAAAGTGGCCACTCGAGTGTCTGTCGAAGCGTCCTCACAAGACACCCCCCACGACCCCGGTCCGCGGCCCGTCATGCCCAAGCATTCCGCTGCCCCAAACTCTCAAAAACCACTAAAAGGGCTTGTCTAGGTACCCTATCTGACTAGACTCCGCACTTGGCCGTGTCCAAGTCAGGGACGGAACCAGAAGTAAATATTGGGGGGGATGGGGGCGCGAAATATAGAAAAGTAAAATAATTTATTTTAGTGATAATATATTTTATAAAAAATTAACACAATAACATATCAAATAAATTGTTATATGAATAAAGAACAAGGTATTTAACAATTTTACAATAAAACAAAAGGGGAAAAGATATGTAGTAAATATGCATTATATTCAATTAACTCACATGGTTCATTGCTTTTGAAATTTGCCCTTGTCATCATACTTCGGAGATGGAATATCTCGTACATTAATTAAGCACTTATCGAAATTAGGGATTAGCACTTGTCATTAAGTTCAATCATCATTTTTTTAATACTAAGATCAGATGAGATATAAAAAGAGAGAAAAAAAACAAAAAAAATAATTTTTTAAATAATAATAATAATAGTAATATATACGTAAGTTAATGACTTTTATACTTTGAGATCACCCTCAAAACTTTTAATTAGTATATATATTTATATATATATATATTTATATATTTATATATTTATATATTGAAGTCTGCAACTTTACAATTTAGGAACATGATCAATGTTAACTAATATGTATAATATATAAATTTGAATAATCAAGGGGGCATGATTAGTGCTAGTACTAATTTTTACTTAACAATTGAAAAGTTAGGGGTGGCCATGGCCCCCCCTGGACCCAAGGTAGGTCCGTTCCTGGTCCTAGTTAAAGGCTCCATGACACAAACACGTGCAAAACTGCAATTAAAATAGATTAAACATCAGCACTTCCTAAGAAGCTGAAGTTGATCTCATTAGAGATGAACAAATTATGTCCATATTAATTTATACTTCCTCTATGATGACTATGGACCAAGATCAAGTCCCAAGCAAACCAACCTAGTTCTCACAATCAGCAGTGACAATGGCTACAGGAATTAACTTCTTGGCTGCTTGAAACACGAGTTTAGGAATAAAATCAATATTCAATAAACATCCCTCCTGCTATATTATAGATATCATTGTCCTTCTCCGTCCTTTTTTTCCCTCTTTTAGCCCTTTTGATGATCTGGATGATCAAAGCATGCTCATGGTTTACGGATGAGACCACAAGAAACCAGTTTGTATGATAACATATTGAATTACTCTTAATAGCTTAAAAGTAGAAGTATAGCTCTCCAGTCTAAATGAGGCTTAATATTGCAATAGTGAAATACTGACCATGCATAATTAGAAGAATAGGTGTACATAAAATCTAGGAAAGATAAATTCACTTACTTATACCAGTTGAATAGACTGACACCAACCATAATTATGATAAGCCCCAACCCTTTGGACCATGAAAATTGATCGTGGAAGTACAACACTGCAACCTGAAAATGTGACATCTTTCATTACTAAATGAATGCCGAAAATTTTATGCTTGCTTATTCTCAAGAAATCCAGTCATTTGACATTACCGATCACCTTGCACATATAAAGTATATTAGAAATCACAATAACTGAAAATGCTCTGGTTATTCAACTATGTGCAGTGTGCGATGGCATGCTTACATTTATGTCATTGTTACCTTTAAGAACTATGTCAAGCACCACTTAGACAATGTTTGTTTTAATGAAAACAAATTCGTGAAGAAATGAGTTCTATGATAGTAGCTGTTTTCTAGCGTTTGGTTGCATATTAGAAAGTTGCGAAATGCTTTCCATTGTTTGGATAGGCTATAAAAAGTAGATGGTACACCAAAGGGAGTTGGTTAAGTTGGAAAACAGTTTGTTTCCACTTAAACAAGATCTTGAGTTCAATTTTGTGTATGCAGAAAATTTTCACTAGGAGCCCCACCTGTCATGATCAGGTGTACGACTGGAGGCAACAACTGAAAGAAACTTAGATGGCAAAGATTTATTGGGTGTTACATAACAGGATGAGGGGAAAGTAGCCCATTATTGGTTATCAGGGCCCAAGCTTAAGATACCAAATCCAGACCCACTAGCTATTCGATCAAAATTTGGTTGACTGGGACCTTTAGGATCCCGCCAGGTCAATTAAACACCACTATTGCTGACCGTTTAGCCATACTGGTCATTATATTATTGCACAGTTATGCCCACAAGTGACAAATAAAGAAAAAAAATAACTGTTACTATATTTGCAAACACTGTTAATATATAGTGTTAATTCATTGCATACCAGAATAGTGACAGCTTCCTTTACAACACCAGCTACTGTTACAGTTATTGCACTGGTTGTTGAAACAAGAATGTACTCAATCAGAACCTGAAATTAAAAACAACAAAAGAGAATTGTAGTTTAGGAATACTGTAACAATATTCCTGGAGTGGAGAGAACCAGTAAGACTGAAAAACGACATCAGAGAAAACTCGATCTCAAAGTTATTAACTCTTGGAATAGGAGATCATTTTTCATATATTTGCATATATACCATGAAAAAGGCCAATGCTCCTCCAATTAACATTAAGAGGCAACTTCGGGCTACATGCCATGTGCTATCAAAGTATGCGTTCTTTCTAAAATCACGCCAAGGATCCATTAGAAAAGACATGATCAATGTCGCCAGTGCCATCATAGGGGTGACGTAACTCATCAAAGTAATTGGGTCCTTTAATCCTGAACAGGAAAAACAGTAGCATATAATTAAGAAAAAAACTTCAGAAATCACACCACAATGCAACCTTTTACTTATTACAAATTAGCTTCCGAAGGAATCACGGAATTATTTAACACGATTGACTCCTCAAATTTGATTAGATAACAGATTTGAGACAGAAAGTTATTTATAAGTCTCTTTCTGCTATATTGCAACTTCTCAACTACAAAATTCTGGACAAACCATTATGAAAACTTATTGTGAGAAATTCAGTCCTATCTGCACCAATGCATATAATGACGCAAATAGAGTTGATCATATTTTGCATGTCATATTCAGTTTATTTTTTGTTAATTTGATCATATCATGCATTTTTTTCATAGGTTATTGATGGAGATCTATTAAGATAAAGCTACTTCTGAACCCTAAACTAAAGGTGATGCACAGGTATGTCAAGATAGTGAAAGCACTCGTACCTGGTACGTACCAGATATGGGTACGCTCTAGGTATGCCCAGGTATCTACCCAATATTGAATAAAAAATATTATTTAAATCATTACATTTCTTTGGGTACGACTGATGTGTTTAAAGCTGGTTAGATCATATTGTAAACACTGAAGGAGAGAGAAATTGTGGTTGAAAAAATATGATAGGAGTTGACATGACAAATGATTACAAGTTTCATAACAGAAATGTTAGCAGGACATGAAAAGGGCAGCAGACATTACACACTAGGAGGTAATGGGGTTCTTATCATGGACTTTTAGGCAAATTTAAATAGGGACATCGGTTTTCTCAAACAAATTATTTATTAAGAGTGAAAGTGTTGTACACCACACTTGTGTGTGACAGGTGTGGAAAAAAATATAACCATAAGCCATCTCTACAAGTAACAAATATATATTTTCTTTTTAAGATAATATTATATCATAGCAGAATTAATAAGAATAATTTATTATATAAATTTTATATTCTTGGTATAATGCATATTACATAGGTATCTTTTAAATAATAACATATATATTTGGTAAAGATATATTGGCATACCAGTGCCCTAATTTTTTAAACATTGACATACTTTGTATCTGTACTTGTACCCCTACCTATGCAACATCGGCGATATCTCAACCTTGAAGGTTGAAGGAGTTCCTACGAGAAGTGCACTCAGTAGAGGATCGAGTTAGAATCATCTTCTTCAAGAGAGTTAGAATTTCATTTCATATTCTTATTTATGGGATAGGCTTCTTCATTATTTTGATGTCATTTTCTAGTTCTATGGAATAGTTTGTATTAAGGAAACTTTGTGGAACCTTATGTTCTAATATTAGTTAGTTTGTTGCTTTTGAACATAATTGTCGTTCTTAATACTTCTTTCTTGCGTGATTGATATTTAAGTTGATTATTTGTTGTTTAGTATGATTGATTCTTATCTTTTAATTGAATGGAACATTGATCTTTGACTCGAAGTTGAGGCAAATTACATCATAAACTTGATTACTCGTTTGAGTCATATATTGTGTGGTCTATTGACTAGACTTGTTTAAGCGGCCAATAGTTTAGGAATTGCATCATTAATTTGTCTTAATGTTAGGTTAATTTAGGGTGAGTTCGTTTGAACATCTTTGATTTGATCCTAAGATATTGATTGCACCTGTTTAAGGGATCATGTGTGGAGCAATTCTTAATCCATCAATAGAATTTATTCATGTTTCAACATCCGAGTTATTTTATCTCATATTATCTTATCCAATTTGATATGATCTTATCTTATCTTCTTTTATTTTTCAGTTATTTTTAGTTTTAGTTTCAATCAAACTCTTCTGCAAAATTTTATAGGTTAGGTGACATTGGTCCTCGTGGGTTCGAACATTTTATCCACTTCTATATTACTTGAATGACTAATGTGCTTGCTAGTGTATTTAGATCACATCATTCTTGTCAAGAAATAACATAAGATAGAGACATGTAAAAGAAACTGCTTACCGTAAGTCTCTTTCTTCATGAAGATTCCAACGTCCAAAAGAAGAGAATAAGAGAGTCAGTGGATGAGAGAAGAAATACTAAATCACAAGAAGCAATCATCTCAAATGTTTCTTATAATTCATAATAATCGAGATGGTTTAATTACTCTTTAGTAGGACTCATTGACACACCTGCAAAAGAATCTGGGTCATTGACCAACGAAAACCTGACATAACAGCAGCAAGCATGACAAAAACAAATCCCCAGAACTCAAATTCTGTCTCCCTGGCAACTGGTGAGAGTAAAGTAAATCAATACAACAATAGAAAACTCGTTTGTTATAAATAAATTCACCTAAATTCTATTCCAATTATTGTATACTTGAGCAATATGGCACTAACAATCAGAAACATTATAACATAAAATAACAATAAAACCCAGGGTTGTGATTCCAGAAATTGTATGGCCAATAAAATTGTCAGAGAATGAAAGATGCAAACAGTGTCAAATGCTATGTCTTGCTTAATATAACCTTCAGACTATTAACAGTAAACCTAGAATCATTTTTTTTTCTTTCAAACGACCTACGCCCGTGCAATATTTTGATAATAAAGCTGTTTCTGGACAAGAATCCCTGTAAAATTTGTTTGAACTTCAAGTTTTCATTGTCAGCTTTCATGGCAGAGGAGCCATTTATGAGTCTGGATGCCAAACTTTAAGATTCCACGGCCATTGTTGCATATAGATAGTTGAAGAAAATGAAAGCTGGAGTTTGAAACATATAATCAAAGTTCCAAACACCCGTTGGTCATACTTATTGTGATAATTATCATATTACATGATGCATCCAATATGAGCGAAGCCCAAAGCTCCAATAAACTCATAAACCTTATACAGTTATGCCTATAATGATATTTATTTGCAATTTACACCAACTGATCAACATGCCCACTGATGTTTTTTTAATGTATACATATGAAAGGTGCTTCTGTCAGTTTTCATGAAACAAATATTCAAAGTTCCCTTATCAAAAAAATAAATAAATAAATTCAAAGTTCCAGACACCTTTAAGTTCTATTTATTGTGATAATATGTCCACTGTTTTCGATATCAAGAACCCGATCGTAATCTTTAGATGTAAATTGAAACTCCATTCGAATAGGAAGTATTTTCCTTTTACAAATCTTAAATGGTCTTGTAAGAACTAAATTCTGGTTTAAAATTTGATGTATGGATTTCATTCATGTGGCCTTAACAATTCCAAGAGACGCGTGGAATGGAACCTAGAATCACTCATAGTTTGTCTCAGCTGCTAGATTCATTGATACGAAGTTTGTTACAAATTGTTAGACACAAGCTGCTCGCGAGTTGAAATTCATTTCATTAGAGTAGGTCTAATCAGGATCACATATGTCACCTAACAATTTTTTTTAGAACTATCACCTAACCATTTTTACATTCAATATTGTGTGTATTTTCCATGGTAGGAGTATTTTTAAAACATAGTGACTTGGGAATAACACAGATTAACATTTAAGGATCGCTTTATGTTTCCAGTGCGAAATTATTAAGTCTAAAGAATACATCAAAATCCATCTCTCGATAAGAATCCTAAGCAATAACAATCATGAACGTGACTTTAAAACATTTGAAAAAATTGAATTATTCTCACTTTCCATCAGAAAAGCATTATGCTTTATATAGATTTCTTACAAAAGCAAGAGGAAATAAAAAACATCAATCAATACATACCTGTCAACAAAACTCCAAAAGAAATTATTAATATAATACCCAGAAGCTTGACACTTGTGCTTTCCAACCTTTGGGAAAAGGAAAATTTTATTACATGATCACAGAACTTCAAATACAGGAGCGAAAGAGGAATGTAAGACTGGAGAAAGCAGAAATGCAGGTGAACACACGATAACAGTCACAAACAGAAGCCTTTGACGCAGAGTCAGGGAGTGGAGAATGGAATTATGAGCCACATTTTGCTTTTTCTCCCTTCATACTTTGAGTTTTATTCACATATACAAAACCTCATTGCGATTATATACCCAGATGACTAGTTCAATATCATTTGCTCCCCCAAAAAAATGTTAAGAAATTTATTATTTAAGTTTTTTTAGGCAACATTTAAGTAGAAGTATAATAGACGAGAGAAACAGTAGAATAAATCGGATGAGTTAGGATCTCATCCCAAAGATACAATAGTTCTAAATGATAATTTGATGAGTAAACTAATAAACAATTCATGAGGCTCCATGCAATAATTAATAATAAAAGAAAGGAAATTCCATTTTGACTCCCTAATCTATGGGATTGGGTAGCTATGACCCTAAACTATGAAATACGTCACTTACCCACCAGAACTATTGATGTGTGACATCAGGTGCATGAAATTCTAGTCTTTCAAACTGTGTTGAACATCATTTTTATGCCATCTTTCGAATTTAAATCCTCATTTTATACTCAGTTTCGTATTTTCTATTGAGCACACCCTCATTATAACTAAAATTCACCGATTCATGTATTTAAAACCTAATGATGATGTTCTGTGCTCTTATTTCAAGACTCTAGAGGATAATGAACGCTCACACCTTAGCATTTAGGACATCACAACATAGCAAGCTCACACCAGAAGAAGACAAAGTTGCTCAAAAGCTGGAGAATCTTGACCGGCTCATGATTAGCATAAGAAATCAGAAGAATATTTTCTGAAAGGACAAAACGGGACACGTGCGAACAAGAGAGGGGAGAGTATAAGCACAAGGAAGGAGGAGCAAATGGCAATCTTGACGTGCAAGGAAAGAAAGGAGCGATTGTAGAGAGGAAGGAGGACGAAGAACAGGTCCGGAACGATGGAAGAGATGATTTTTGAACTTTTTATTGGCATTTTGATAATGAACTATTGTAACTAAAGCTCGCATTATGGAGTTAGTCACGCTAGGGGACGATCTTGTTAGATTTGTCTTTTGGTTTGAGCTGAACGAACTTGCTTTGAATTCATGTTTGATATCTATTTTGCTGCAAAGAGTTGTCTGATTTTGCATGTTAAATGGATTCGAACTGTGAGATTGTTTTCGTTCATTTTCCTTGGATTGATTCTGCATTTGGATTCAAAGAGTGATATGCCTCAGGAGAGGGGCACTCATCTGAACTCCATTGCTTCATAGTCTTTGAAATCCACTTGATTCGTCTGTGCAATTCTGTGATTTATCTATGACCAAAGTCATATGTTTATGACTATGAGAAACTTATCAGTTTTTAAAAGCAAAGAGCAATAGGAAGGTTGGAAGATCTCCTACTGCTCACTTATAATCGAACGATAAGCCCCATCAGGTGATTTTATCATTGATGACTTAGTCATATGTTGGGAAGCCATTGATTAGGGTTTGGTCGTTAGTTTAATAGAGATAGGTTTCATATACATGCTTCTAATCTTCGATGTTGGGAGGCTAGGAAATTGTAATCTGGATCTAAATGTTTTAAAAAAGGAATTTGTGATTCCTCTCTTCACTGGGATTTCTTGCAACGTGTAACCCTATATGTTAAATTAATGAATCTAAAATCCGATCATCCCCTCAGCTAGACTAACTTTGGAATCTCATTCATTATTGCAATCATCTATCTCTTTTCCTGCGATCTTTAGTTTTATTGTTTATTAAATTTTAGAAAACATAACCGTAGAACTTATAGTTTAAATCACTATTGCCCTTTCTTAACTGTAGAACTTATAATCTAGATCTTTTACCCTCTCTTGGTTAGTCTATTAGAGTATATTATAGTGATTTAGTACCTTAATTTCCTTAGCTTCCGTGTGGATTCAATATCTTAAGTACTGCAACAAATGTTGAGCACTTGCAGCAGTCATTGTGTTTCTACGGTTTAAAACGGGTTTTGTCTTTTGTCTGTCACAATTCTGCATATACATTGTCACAACCTTGCATCTTTTGTACATGAATATGAATCTGATATAACATTAGACATTGGACATCAACTATTCTAACATACCCATTCACAAAAAATACAAACTCCTCCGTTTTAAGTTATTTTTTTTACATCTTGTCATTGTCCAATATCCTAGAAAGAAAATACAAGTAAAAAAATACTCTCTTAATAATTCTTTTGATCTCATGGACATAGAAAAGGCGTGACCGAAAAAATCTTTAAAGAATAGTTTTTTTTTAAAGAATAGTTGAACCCGTAAAGGAATTACGAATTTAATAACGATATCAGGTTAGAATACTTCATAAGTGTTGAGCAGATAATTTCATAGCTTAAAAGGTTAAGTGTCAAAAGTCCATAATTCAAGAGACCAAAGTGAAATTTACCCAAGAAATAATGAAATTTCATGGAAATATTTTAAATCAACATAAAAGCTTACCTAAATGCAAAAGCAAATAACAAAAGAAATATCGGAGATGCAGATTTACACTGCAGAAGATAGACAAAACAAAGAACATGAGTTGCAACTTTGAATGACATTGATATTGATAGAACAGACTATAGAAAAAGCAAGTTCATTTGAAGAGCAAACCATTGTGGCAAATGTGACGGATATGAAAACAAGAGAAGCATTGCTCAAGTTTATGTCAAGTGCTGTCCCAAGAGCTGTTGGCACAACTGCAAACATAGAATCCACATGTAATTCCAAAAAGGAAGTGAAGAAAAGTATATCTTCCTGTTCATGCCCATTATCATCAATATTATTTGTGTAGCTTATTAGCGAATTGATATTAATCATGTTATCAAAATCATTTATTAAATAAATGAATCATATTATACTTATTTATAAACAAGCCATTCATCTTCAGTGACATACTAGCCATATTGTGCTTATCATAATATAGGTCAAATCATGTTAGATTGGAAAAAGAACATTTTTATTAATTAATATTATTCTTTCTGTGCTAGTTGGTTAATATGTTGTATTTCCATTAAAATCTTTTGATTCATATAATAATTGTGCCATGTCTGTGTTGAGATTAGATATGTCATGTAAATATCATGTTGATTCATAATCCATCCTGCAAACCAAAATTTTCACCCTTAGTTTAGGGTGCCTTATTATTAGGGAACCACACTTATCCTCTTTTTTGAAGTATTACTATAAGAGAGAAGAATATACGCATCCGAATGCCACATATTTATCTTTGAAAGTAATTTAAATTATGTTACCATGAACTAATTGAAACATGAATATCATTCCTAGTTTTACCACATATGATGGGGACATTCTGTTTGTTGTGAGAATCTAATTTATACAAAATTACAAGCAACTAGACAATGAATTCATCCTTCAATTAAGAAACAAAAATGTGTCTTTACTGGAGAAAGTGGATCAAGTCAAATAGATGTTCTTGTAAAAGCTAATTCTCTAAAGTTCATGAAAATTGAAAGGTTAACCATCTGATTTTTTTATACCTTGTAAGAATGGAAATTTATACTAGAATTTGCAATATGAATTCCAAAAGTTAATCTCCGCTCAATTCCAGAAAAGGAAAGCGTGATTATTCTGATACCTTTGATAAAGTAATCCTTCCATGTCATGATAACGCCATTCTCAGAACCTTTTGATTGGACGCACATAATAATGTTTGACAAAACTGCTTGCAGCGTAAAATGAAATGTATTCATCAATAATGGAGCTGGAAACTTTCCTAACTTATCGCCTAGAAGTGTCTTATTATAACTGCATCAACAAAACAACGTCAGCGAACAACAATGGTGCATTACAGCAAACATATAGCCAGCGAAAGATCGTCCAAAGATCTGAGCACTCACAGCGTCAAACAAGTACTGATCGTATACCAACCCAAGACATAAAACAACGTCTTCAGCACGACCTTGACCGATATAGTGCTCTGCGCCGCCATTTCCAATTCATCGAGCTTCAATCTCGACTGGCTCGTGTGCATTCCGTTCTCCACATCGAAAGAAACGACCTTTTTTCTGGCGGCGCCCGCGTCCGCATTGCCGCCGGCGCTCCTCTGCCGGAAATAGTTAGATCTCTGCCCAGCCTCCCGCGGCCCCTCGAAATCTTCCGGCTCCTCGTCGGAGGCCCCGTTACCGGGGAAAGGTGCCTCCTTTACGATCCCTTGCTGCTCCGACTCCACCTGGGTCTCATCAGCTTCGTCGCCCGCCGCTTCCTCCTGCTTCCTGAGATCCGAGCCGCCCTCGCCCATCCCTCAAATCTGCATCAACTTGTAGACCGATCCGAACGGTGAAGGACTCATGAAACGCAGCAGAAACGTACAAAGATGGAAGAACGGCAAGAGCTCCGGGTCGATAAATGGCAAGAAGGCGCCATGAAGGAAGAGATCTAGAGCGTGTCGTCGTCGGAATGCGTTCTTTTGCAATCGTGGGAGTTGGTGGTTGGATTTGGATCCATGGATGGGATGTCAGATCAAAGAAGTAGGCGTAACATTCCAATTGGTTTTGGTTCCCATGTCATGGTCGCGGGCGCTGCAAGATATCAAATATGAAGCGACAGGGATAAAACTTTTTATTATTATTATTTTTGGAAGGAGAGCGTGACGTATATTTCTTTTCCCCTTCCATTTTCTCAGGAGATATATACAAATGTTGGGCTGTTTTGTGACAAGAGAGGGATGCTGTATAGCCCGGAAGCTGAAAATCTAAATATGGAATGGGAAATCATAAAATTTTATTTTATGAATTAAAAATATTTTTTAAAAAAAATTAATAATTATTTGTTAATAAATTTCTCATGTTCAAACTATATTAATATAATTTATTATACATAATAAATGATGAAAGGAAAGATGCTAAATTCTATCAAAGTCATTAATATTATCATGAATATCGATTCTTTTATTTATTAAATATTTATATTAATCATACATAAAAATAGTATGATTTAAAATGAGATTTTATTAAGATCTTAAAAATAAGATCGATCTCGATCGATTAAGGACTTTAGAATGGTAAGATCTAAAGATCGCAATGCCATTTAAATCATTTTGGAATCGACGAATTACTTTACAATTTTTTGAGGATAATATTACTTTTTACAGTTTTATAAATAAAGTTGCGGTACCCTATTCTAGAGTTACATTCTCGTCCTTATTTTTTCATATTTTTTCTATAAAATTATCTCGCGTAAATCATCTCCTCAGTTCAATTTTAATATGTAGTAGTTTGGCATGTCTTAGTCATGCCACAATAAGGAGGAGATTGAGAGGTTGTTTTTTTCTTTCGCAATTATATTTTATAAATAAGTTACTAAAGATTCTAAGATTTTTTTTTACCTATTTTATCTTTACACATATTTTAAGCCCTTGTTTGACAAGTGAAACTTAGAATTCTCCGAGTTTCGATGAATAGTTTGATTTGATAAATTAGTTCTAATTATATTTGGATAAACTAAAATATAATTATAGATAAATTCTAATGAATGTTTGAATAAAAAATAAGAATTGAAAATATAAAATGTTTTTTAATAAAAATTAAATTTACTCAATTTTAAGAATTATAGTAAGTAATATAATATTAATCTCACAAATAAATATTTTCATAAGTTTTATTCTAAACAAGTTTTTTTAAAAATATAATAATTAATAATTGATAAATAATATAAGGTAAAACATTTTTTTACAAAAAATTTAAATAACGAATAATGTAATAAAACAATTTATAAAACTTATTTTAATCTTACATAAATATTGCTAAAAAATTATTATTAAAATATATAAAAAAGACTAATTACAAAATATAATAGTTAAATAAATTATTATTTTTAATATTAAGTAGAGTAAAGAAAAAAAGAGAAAAAACAAGCAATGTGGTTCTGTTTCCTGAAGGAACCAAAAGTCGGAATCTAAAGTCACGTGATTTCAAGTTTTGATCTGAGGTTCATGATTAAGTTTTGTTAAACGTCACCCATTTAGCAGAATTTGATGGAATTTAATGACAATCTAGTCAGGTTCTAAATGTCAAATGGATCTAAAAATTTAGAATGTGAAGGTTTCATAAAGTTGGATGGAAATTTTAAAATTCTAAATAACGAAATTCAAATCTAGTGTTTTTATTATCTGATTTTGAAAAAATGTGTATACTATTTTTATTATCTTCCATAGAGAAAAATGATCTGACATGAGTTTATTGATTGAAGATTATAAAAAGAAAAGCAAAACGAGCATTTTTGGTTCATTGTGATCCAAATGGTATAAAAGTAAATGGATAAAAAGGAATGATATTAAATTTTTAGAAGTGTCAATAAAATATCCTTACAAATAAATGAGGAGTAACTATGGATGCTTAAATAAAGAATTAAATTAAAAAATGATTAGTCAAACCCTATGTTAGCTGGTCGCAGGTGATTAGCTTAGTAGGAAATCGCTGTCTTGTCGAGAAATGTGTTCGTATCATTGGAGACATAACCAATTTTATAATACTATTTTTAAGTTATATAAATTAAATTAAGGTAACCCTTCAAAATATGTGTTTTCAATATCAACAAATATTGCAAACCGCTTGTAAATCAATCAGCCACTCAATAATTGATTTAATTAGTACGAGGCACACACCTATTGAATTTGCAAGGTCTAAAATACTTTTCTCAGAAATCAAATTAGCCATCAAATGAGCATGAGACCTTTTGCTTCTTCTACTGCCACCTTGGCGATCTTATCTAACATGATTTTTTTTCTCTTCTTCTTTTTTTTCGGGTGTGTGATATCACTATATCAGCCATGATACTTGCATGAACGTGGGCCATCACAATTAAGTTACAGTCCATATGCTGTGTTTGGGCAATTCAGTCGCTTACATGCTAATAGAAAACGAATAAATGTTTCTTTTAGAAGTCGCAGTGTACCAATAAATCATGACTCTCCTAATCAGTTCAGGCTAACAAGTAACAAGCAGTGATATAACTAGGCAAAACCATTAGATGCAGGTAAGGAGACAACAGTTGGTAACTATACAATGTACAAGATATCTCATGGACTCTTGAGGGATCTAGAGGCATTTTGCATTTTGTTCAGTGCTTTTCCTCACTTATTGAGTTCGATTTTCATTGTAGAATTTGTTTTTCCCGTTGTGGACAAATACAGAAATGCGTATAATAGAAAAAAAAATGAAGATGCTACTTATTTAAGTATGTAATATTATACTATTTATTTTATTCATCATAAAATGTTAGATATATAGTGAATATGAGCTTTTTTCTTTTTTAAATAATTTATCATTATTAAATCTATCATATATTTGATATTTTATGATTAATAAAATAAATAGTACGGTGTTTTATATTTAAATAAGGAGCACCTACATCGAACTCATTATCCTAACTTCTTTTTTTTATTTTGTATCATAAGATGTATTTCTTTTTCTATGCCCAATGTGTACGTTCATGTGCTTCACGTTATGATTTATGTTGATAAATCGTCTTTACTTGCCATAAGATTGAACTTTGCAGATATCTATTTTTCTCCAAAGAAGTCGCCTTTGAAATCACATTGATTAGTATGAACAGCTGAAGGGTGACAAAAAAGTCTTTGAGACAAGAGGATGTTTGTTTCATGTACAAGTCTGACAGAGTGACCATTTTCTGTGGACGTGCCACCACTTGTTCTTCGCATTTTTTCCCACTTTACAGCCTTTCATCTTCTCATATTCTTAATTCTTATGGAAAAAGACAAAGCATGATACAGTAATTTTGAATTCGATTTTTCACATATTTCTTTTTATATCAAACTCGTGAGAGAATAAAAAAAATCTTCTCACTATTCTTATCAACGACTTCTTTGCAACTTGCAACTTTCCAGTTTCCAGTCAGCAAGAAACTCTACGCAGACGCCTGCCACTGCCAGGCTGCGACTTTGACTCTGCCTGTCTTTTGTTTGTCTTTGCCAGAAAAATTGATCCATGCAAACTACACGCTTCATGTCTGATTAAAGGGAATGGTCTCCGAAAAATTCTAATAACTTTTTATTTGGTTATGATCTAAAGAAAAAAAAAGAACGAAATAATAATTTCACGATAAAATAGAAGAGAGTAAGGTAAACGTCTATCTATTTTGTTTGTATGATATGGACACATCATCCCGTACAATTGACATAGAAAAATTTATGAGACAATTTTAAAATTTGTACAACATAACATTATACAAAAATTATTTTTTTATTTCTAAAAAAACAATTATTTCTCTTTTGAATTAGAATATTTTTTACATTACATGCAAGTCTTTCTATTTTACAATTGATATACATTCGTATTCAAGTAATACTTAAGATTTGAAAAAAAAAAGAGAAGAGAATCACATTCGCTTAATAAATAACCCTAATGCTCGGATTTATTTGGCTTCTCTGTTTGCCTTCTAATTTCAAATAATGGTAGACAGACTTAGTATAGTGATTACTACAAGCAAGAAAACAAAATGATCCAAATATTATTATCTAGTTAATCCGATCAAGAATGTATAATACTGAAGATTATCTCACCTCTCAATAGTGTATTCAATATTCGAACTCAATGCTATTAGCTTAAACTCTTAATTCAATCCTCTTATCAACTGAAACTAGAACAATAACTGGCTCACTTGTAATTCCGGAAAAAATAAGATTTCAGAGAATAACCTTGCCAAACTTTTTTTATACCAAATTTGAACTGATGATTTTTGGTGGGCTATGATGAAAAAAAGGAAACAGATGAAAAGTGGAGCAAGACATGAGAAATACAGTTCTCCGTGATCTACTAAGTTAACATACTTTTACTTAAATCCTAAATAAATTATTCGCTTACGAGGAATAGGTCAAAAGCAATATTCATTCATCAAATCAAAAATTTCAAAGGGATCATACAAAATTATTCAAAAGATTCTAAACACAAAAAAATAAATAAAAGAAACTAATATAAGAAAAACAATTAAAGCCAGAAAGACCATACTAAAGACTAATGCCTGAAAGCAAGCATGACTCACAAAACCATTCTTACAGTGGAGGTGTCACCCTCAATCATCACAAGCATATTTTTTTCCATGGGAGGAATTTTGGTTAGAACTATAAATAAAGAATACTGGTGTACTTTTTCTGCATATCATTACAAAACAACAGCAGCCGAGTCAGGGTACCTGCTAAGGCATTATCATATGAAAATAAAAAATGAAGAATCAAACATGAAACTTGCAATGCAATGACATACTATCTATTTAAAATATAGTACGAAAATCACCGCTACTTTTTCTGCGGACAAAATTACGGATCTTCATTCAGGAAAAGAAAAAACATTCATAAACGTATCAGATGCCATGCATGAGCATCAGAATGGGTGAAAGAGCAATTACACTTGCCCCTTGTACAATTAACACAACTCAAAAGGAAAAGGTACTAAAATTATATCCAAAAGTATGATATCCAATGTATTTTTCTGTACTTGTGACATTAACCAAATATTCAGAAGCCAATCACATGTACAAAAACTGAAAAGAAATACAAATAAAAATAGTACCAGGTGAATGGTGCAGTGAGAAGGCAGCAAGGCAACGACCAAGGATCTCAATGGCCTGATGATAGACACTCAAGTTGATGTAAGCTGCCAGTTCTCGCAGAATTCACTTCGTATTATTGTATATAGAAGATACTAAACTACTGAAACATTATCTACACAAGTAGGAGAAAACAAGTATGCCCCAATTCTTTGCTACAAGTTCCATTGTTTCCAATTATGAATCAAAGAATATTTCCTTGTACACACCCAAGTATATGTACTAGATGAAATTGAACTTCCAGACTATAAGACTGGTACCATAGGCACTGCAACAGAGACATCACCGCTCCGGAAACTTGAACTTCTCATTGAGCCAGTCCTTGTTAGTGTATCCATGGCCCAGGCATTGCCAAAAGTTGAAGCAGTTGTTGACTCGCATCTCTGGCATATCCTGGCAAGCTGCGCAGCTTTTCTTCTGGCCCTTTTTGTTCCAGTGAACAAGATGGATTGAATCAACCCACCTAATGAAGGCATCTTTGACACCTTCCTTGTCAAGTCTAATCCTCCTCGCCTGCACATCTCCTGCAAAGCCGCAACAGCATTCTCCTTTCCCTTTGGTGTTCCTCTTCTCATCAACCCTATCAGATTTGTTATTACAGTATCTTCATTTCCAACGACGAGGGCAACAGTTTGATGTTTTACGAGCAATGCTAAAGCACCTGCAGCCTCCTCCGAGATACTTTCATTTCTCAAAGCTCCCACTAAAGCTGAAACTGCACCCAAGTCCAACATGCGCATCCAGCTCTCAGGGTGAGTTGAGAGATTGAAAAGTGCCATGACAGCATCTTTCTTCCCTCTCAGACTACCCTGGATCAACAGAGTTGATAAGGCCTCAACTGCACCAGGCTCATTCACAATCCTCGTCTTGTAGTCATGGACAGCTGACAAGCTGAATAATGTGGCTGCTGCATTTTCTCGAGCTTCCATTGTTCGCCCATGCATCAGAACATGAACAATCAACCTCAAGCATCCTTCTTCCTCCATAATCCTATTTTTGTTACAGTCATGAATTGATAAATTCAGTATAGCAGTTACAGCATTCTCTTGAGCAACAGAATCTGCCGAATGGAAGAGACGGCAAAGAAGGGGAATGGCACCCAACTCAGCAATGAAAGCACGATTACTCTTCCCAGTCTTTGCCAACAACCGAAGCTCGCGAGCAGAGGTGGTTTTTGCAACATCAGTGCCGATTCTTAATTGCTGAACTAAAATTCTAGCTGTAGCCATATTTGCCTCAACAGCTGCCTTACTGGCACAAGCTGCCGCAATTGTCTCCACTGAAGAATCAGCACCCTCAGGAGTTTCATAGGGGATCCCATGAGCTGCACACCACTGTGATATCAAGTTTCGAAGAGCTCTATTTTGGACGAGTTTCTTATTCTTGAGCATCTGTCCCGAGTTCGGGCAAGTGTTGTGGCCTTCCTCGATCCACTGGGTGATGGAAACACGGTCATAGGTCTGCCCAGTAGAAACGATCACTGGGTCCGTCATCAGATCCAGCGAAATTGGGCAGCAGAAGTCCTTAGGCACGGTAAATGATGAATCGCTTCCCTGGCTTAGCAGCCTCTTCCTCAGTTTCTTCGACTCATCGCCAGTGAAGCTAATCCCTCTATCAAAGTCTACTTCATGAAAACCAAAGAGCAAAAACTTCGAATACCTGGTGAGACCAATCACTCCACCGAGAACTGACGGATCAGCGTCCTCATCCTGGTTCAGAATCTGCTCCTCCAGGAACTCGATCTCAGTGCAGCACGACCGGGCTTCCCGGATGCCAAGCCGGTCAACGAACACGTCCTGCAGTTCGACGGTATCCGGTGCCGACCCTTTCTCGAATGAGGCCATAAAAGAGAAAATCTTGCGGCGAAGCTCCTCGTCCTTGGGGTCTATGTAGAGCTTGGACCGCCTGCACTGCCGCCGAAGGAGCTCCATCTGCTCGCGTACGTCGGCGTTCAGCCGGAGATCTCCGAGAGGGAGGACGTCAAGCAGCGTCGCAAACTCCTGCGCCAGATCGTGGAAGCTGCCAGAGATTTGGGGGTTCCTCAGCAAAAGCCACAACTTGCTCGACTGCGAGCAGTACTCGAGCAAGATCTTGGCCCGGTAGATCAAAATATAGAACTCCCTGAAGCAGAGCGTCACCGGCGGCGGGAAACGATGGCCGGGCCAATACAACGAAGCGGAGGACTCCTTGAGGGATTCGAAGAGGGCCGAGAGGACCTTCAGCTTGCGGACGAGAGATTTGGTATTCGCTCGCTGGAATCGGGGAGAAGAAACCGCGATGGCGGCGCGGATGACATCTGCGACGAGGGCAGAGAGGGTGGCGACTAGGAAGGGGCCGGAGAGATCAGAGGGGGCGACGAAGGCGCCGGCGAGGGGAGGCTTCCGGCGGCGGTAAGAAAGGAAGGAGAAGGGTGAAGAGGAGGAGGAAGAGGTGGTGGTGGTGGTGGTGGTGGTGGTGGTGGTAGTCATCTGAATAAAGCTTAGGGTTCCGGCGATCGCCGGCAACAGGATCCAAGGGCTTGGATTTGGGAACTGCAAAATAAATTTGACTTGTGGGAAATCAAATCTGAGCACTTAGTTCTATTTCTTCTTATGAATCGGGAAACGTGCGCGGATTAAAAGCCCCAAAACCGCGTCTTTGGAGCTCCGGAACTCTCTAACGACGGCCGCCCACCGAGCTTTACGGGTGTTTTTTAGGGGCATAGTTTTGGCACAATATTACGGGATTGCTCTCTCGGGTTGCAGGTGATAAGGGTAGGGGTATTTTCGGGTATTAAGAGGAATTATCAAATTGGAATAAGAAAAGCCGCTGTTACGATAGCATCCACACGAAATAGCGGGCGCCACATAGTAGAGAGTCAACGGACGACATATAGGACAAAGTCGTAAAGGAAACATGTCGACAAGAGGACACCACTTTTTTCCCTCGGTGCCCGAAATATCGGGCGTTATCCAGAAATTAATATAACGTTAATAATTCAAACATAAGAATAGAGAATGTAAGTGATGTAATTAAGTTGAGTTGACATATTTAATTAGTAGAAGAAAAATTAAAAATTAATAGTCTTGAATTTAAATTTTAGAGTCGTTAATTTAATTAGAGGAATATATTTTTTGCTCTTCATTCTCAATTTCGAATTAGTCATGTGCTAGTAACACTGAACACTAGATATTCTGAGTGGGTATAAAAAAAGAAAAAATGTAAATAATGTTAGTAACTCCGTATTTAATTTTAATTTTATTTTTTTTATTTTTAATCAAATGCTAATATTAAGTCCGAATGGATATAGAAAAAAGAATGTGACTGTTATATAATCAAATGAAAAAAAAACATTGTCCAAAATATAACTATAATGTTAGGGTGATAGATGCGGAAACGAGGATAACTTCGACAAAAACATGGATCATAATAGATCGATAGGATTAATTAAATCGGTCGATCAAATCAAATAATGATAAATTAATATAAGGAAATAAATTAAATATAATATTAGAAGATATGATAGCACATACTTTTTAATTATAACGATATAATAATTTTTAAATTGCAAATCATAATTTAAAGTTTATAATAGTGCTTTAATATCAATGTGCGCGATTAATTGCTATTTTTAATTTTACTTCTTTTTATTATGAATCGGTGGTCGCCTCAAATCTTAGTTATTTGTAACTTAAATTGTTTAGTTCTTTGAAATTTTAAAAGTTAAACTACGCTTTCTATTATTATTATTTGAAACAAAAATATAATTGAGTTGATTAAATTTGTCGAATTGAATGGCTTAACTCGAATTTAGATCAAATTTATCTGAATTAAAATAATTTAATTATCAGTTAAAATTTAGCATGTTCCGACTGCTTTAGGCACGTCTCTCAAGGCATTATTATTTAACTTTTTTTATAAATATTTTAAAATATATATTTAAAAATGAATAATATTAAAATGTGGTGAAGAATTCATCGAGTCAACATTGTCAATAGTCGATCATGAAGATATTGGAAGTATAAAAGATTCCATGGAGAAAAATAAAGAATAGTTTAAATACAGCTACGGGGGATCGTTCATAAAATTTATCTCATTTATTTCTTGAAATAATTGTCTGCATGTTTTTTTATGCTAAGTTTCGCCCTTCTAATAAACAATCTTTAAATTTGAACTTGAATGACCATTAAAATCACAAACAAATGCAAGACTTGTTGATATTAACTAGCCATAAGATTCTAGTCTCAATCAAATGCAGCTCCCCAATTAATGAGCGACACGGTTCTACGACGCGTCATGAATTGACGGCATAACAATATTTAAAATTATTTTTTTTAACATTTAAGACTAACACAACAAAGCTTATGTTTAAAAAACTAATTCAATATGATTATTCATATTTTTTTCTTCAATACGCTAAAGAAATTAAAAAGACAGAATAAATTAGTTGCAAATATGTCATGCTAAACTAATCAAGTTCGATTGGCACATCTTATTAACAGGGTGTATTCAGATTGAAGGATCGAAAGTTAATAGTCTCGAGTTTAAATTTTAGAATCATTAATTTAATTAGAGAAATATTATTTTTGCTCTTTATCTTGACTTTAAATATTAATAACGCTGAACATGTCTCGAGCGACATCTAAATAAAATATATCACTCTAAATTTGAGTTCTGATTACAATGACTATAACTAAAGTTCCAATCATTAAAATAAGAGAGGGTGAATTAAGTTGGCATTTACTTTTTATCATTGATGATTAGGTAAGACTAGAGAGGTGGTGGTGGAGCGGTTTGAGCCAAATTGGTGGTGCTAGGATTTGGTTGTATTGAGAGAGAGAGAGAGGGAGAGAATTGGTGGTAGGATTTGGTTGTATGGTCGCTATGAAGAGTGGATGGCATGGAGAGGAGGAAGCAATAAGGGTGGATGGATAGGTTTCGTGTCTCCACGTCAATAGTGTGATTTTTTTAGATAAGTATGCTCTGATTTTTTCTCTGTGGCCCCTCATTGTTTTCCAACAATCCAAGGTGTGCACGTCATCATGTTAACCTCAAAAATTATTGTGACTTAGTTGTTATATTTCAAATATATATCTTCCTACCCCATCATCATATTGTCCATGGACTTGGAGGTGGAGCTCCAAAATTTGAACTGTTATTAAGGCACTATATTAATTTATTTTGACCAAAATAAATTGAAATTAAATAATTAAAAAACTAAATTTTCAAAACTGATTTATTTTAAATGTTTTTTGAATAAGAAGAAAAAACGATCTTTAAAATGTAAAGATTGATATTTTGATAAGAGATAAATTATTTCTCTTTCCATGTCGATCTTTCTCAACTAAAGAAGTATTTTTCAAATAATCAATCTATTCCATGCTACCAAATATTAGAAAATTAAGAAAATATTTTCATTAAACTAAATGAATTGAATTGCATATACAAATTTTTTAATGTTTTTAATCATCGTAATATATGTCAAAGAGAGCATAAATTATGAATTACGTAAGATTGATTTCCCCCTAATAAAAAATAAAATCTATGGTCATCACAGCCGGAGCTGACCCAAAATTGTTTGATTACTTAATCCAACAATAAAAAAATAATATGAAAGCAACTGATGTTGAGGCAACGCTGCGTAAGAATCCAAAATGATAATAATAAAAATTAATCTTTATATGAATAAAATATGAAGATGATCATGAGCTTATAAGTAATTATTTTTTTTATCATTCAAGATGTATTTTAAATTCGTGTGGATCATATGATCTAAGGCGAATAATTTTTTAAATAGATCGTGAGTGTTACTGAACGTACATATGGGACAGACTTCCCAATGAGGATGTAGTGCCCAATTAGTCTCACATAAATAAAATATAAAAATAATCGTAAGCTTATAAGTAACCATCCTTCTTATCATTCAAGACACGTTTTAAATTCGTGGGGGACATGAGCCTAAAATAAACAATTGCTTGAATAGATTGAGTGATAAAAAATTTCTCTTTATTTAACAGATTTTAAGTTCAAGTTCTCTAAATTTTTTTTTGAAAGAATCGTCCATCAATTTCTAATTCGAGATGATATAAATTAATCAAAATTATTAATTAAACAATAAGGAGTTGAGAATTCTTTAGATCTCAATTTTATATACAATGTTAGTTAGCATTTAGATGTTCTACATCAAGTCTTCACCCAAATTACTTAACTGATCCAGTCAAGTTATAATTCGAATGATCGCCTAGAAATTTATATGTCCGTACCAAAATAATATTACAAAAGGAAGAAAAGAGAGGAAAAAACAAAATTACGCATTAATTCTTAGGTAAATTTATTGCATATTGTTTATGACCCACTATACTTTGATATTTCGTTGAGACGACCTAAGCATCTTTTATATCTGACATGGTCCATAGGCCGATGTCATTTCCAATAAAATTCTATTCAAAATACATCAAGTTCGATGAGATTAAATATGTATCTTATATCGAAAATTAAATTTTCCAATAATTAAAGTCAAATAATTCCTTGAATTTTAGTTCAATCCAAAAAAAATTACATGTCATTCACATTTACATTCTATATTCAAAGTCGTCATCGTATATGCAAGTCTCATTAATTATGCGATTACCTTATGTTTATTTTCTCTGTCATTAATTTTATAAAACATTTTTATTTTGTTAAGATTATAAATATACAAAAATATTTTTATACATTTAAATGTTTATACTTATTATTAACACATCTAATTAAATATGATAGCAGAGTTTATAAGATCTCAAGTTCAAATATAGTCAATAACTTATTTTACATCTAATTTAGCCTAATGATAATGTAAAAATCTTGTAAATTGATTATCGATTATTTTTTCAATTAAATTGCTTATGTTTGTCAGGTACTCATTTCCTCCTCATCCACTTAAAAGATATTAATTTTTTTAATAGCTTTAATAGCGGGAGAACTTTTGTGCTTCAATGAGTAAGTGATTTACTTTGTGTCGTCCCTTTCTATATGTGTACCTAATTAACTTCTATAATTTTCAAATATGATTTCTTTGAGTTCAATGTACATTTCGATAGTGAAAAGGATGAACAGGAATATCATAATATGGTGTCGAAATATTTATGGAATTGGATCTCATATCATCGAAATATTTTGGAATTTTAGTTCAAAAATATATTATTTATTGGGTATATATCAAACAACCTCCATCTATAATTAATCACGAGTTGATCTTTGTATTTTATAATTAAAACTTTATTTGTTCAAGTATAATTTTGAATAGTTAAATTAATTGTAGATGACCTCAACTACACTTCAATAATTATCTAGTGCGGATTGCACTACGTCTCATAAGTGTCAATAACAAAAGAGGATCCCGTGAGTGAGTGCTCATCACGATGAGATAATTATAATTATCATATGTAGCACGATGACGACTCTTCTTTTTAGTAGTTCATAATAATTGAAATTTTCAACAATTGCTAATCAAACACAACCATTCATAAAAAGAAACAAATAATTGCATTAATAAACGAATCCGATTCCTTTTCATAGTGTCTTTTTCCTGATTATTTCAATCAAATAATAATTTGTCGAATCTTTCATAGAGCAGTGTCAAAGTGACAGTCAATGTACCTCCAAAAAATGTGAAATTTGATCATGTAATTGCTGAAATCATTATGACAAATACATAGAAATTGGACGTACTAGAACGGGGACGGACCCAGGAAGAAAAGATAGGGGGGGCCAAAATATTAGGAGGCCAAAATATTAGGAGGGGCAAAATATATAACAATAAATTAAAAAAAATATTAGAGGGGCTTGGATTTGAACCTTAGACCTCTATATGCTTGTCAAAACCATCTATCCACTATGTCAGTTAGCTAATTGAGATCATTTGTTAGTATTTAATTTATTTATTGACTATAACTACTAGTATATACGTATATATATACTTTATATACCGAAAAATTGGGGAGGGGGGGGGGAGGTCGTGGCCCCCCGGGGTATATGTGGGTCCGCCCCTGACTAGAACTCTTTGAGATTTTTAAAAAGTATATAAATCACTTTTATATAAACTCACAAAAACACCTAAATTACTAGTAATTTAATTCAAAATAATAAATTGAGTTAAATAAAGGTGCTCTTTTCTTAAATAAAAAATATCATGTATAAGAGATAGAAAATTTAACATTTATTATCGATTTAACATTTTATGATTGAATATATAGATAATATGATGCTCTTTTATTTAAATAGGAAGTATCTTTATTTTTAAAAAAAACTGAATTTACACACTTATTTTCTTTATTTATTTTTTTATCATTTGACAATTTCTCGATGATAGGTCCTAATTTGAAAAAAAAAATGAATTTACACACTCATTTTCTTTATTTGTTTTTATCATTTGACAATTTCTCGATGATAGGTCCTAATTTTATTATATTTATCTATGTAGTCTTTTCATACGTCTCGTCCAATTAGATTTCTAGTGAGTAGGATATTGTCCCTCTCATCTCCTCACTAAAACTAATAAAGATAATATCACGTGAAAGTAAATGGAACAAAAAGAAAATAATATATAATAAATAAACATTATAATTCTATAATATACATCATATATGTAAATATAATACAAAATTATAAAAAAAAATAAAGGGCAACCTTTCTCTCGCCGTTGTCACTCTCCTCTCTCGATCATCAGCTGTGTTTGGCATGCTCTGTCAAACCAGCAAAATAGAGGTTCAAACGTCTTTTTTTTTTTTTTTTT
>LTAE01002531.1:0-43256 GCA_001647135.1 Pontederia paniculata | reverse complement strand
AGAGAGAGAGAGAGAGAGAGAGAGAGAGAGAGAGAGAGAGAGAGACTATGGCCAGATTGTGCTTGGTCAAGCCTTGAGCCTTCATCATCAGAGTGGGAAGGTGAAGGGTAGAGCGGTCATCACGAGAGTGGGATTGCCTTGACCCGTCGTCGCAAGGGCCTTGGCTACTTTTTAGGTATTCACGTCAAAGAGCGGATAGATGGGATTCAAAGGTGAATCTGAGGTTCTAGTGTCCTCCCATAAATAGATTTATCTCTTTTAATTTCCGCATTTTATGTTTTAAATTCTGAAAAACTTATTTTTACTTTCAATTCATTATTCCTCACTCCTTTTCGATCGGGCTCGAATCTATGATAGCAAGCCCCAATCCGGGCTTAATTGAGGAAAAGTGGGAGCAAAAATATGAAATCAAAATTTTCCCTATGGACCGATACCTTAAGTACTCGACGATTATCGTATACTTGCGGTAAGTGGAATGTGCTAGGTTTTATAAATTTTAAGATTTGAAGTGAAGTCAATTTTATTGAACTTGATCATATTTTCATGCCCTTTCTGTGTTTCAAGCCCGAGGTCATTTTCTACCTAATGCACGCTTCGCATCACATATCATGTGATATACCATAACACATTGAGACATATCGTATAAAATAAAAATCATATAAAATAATATAATATAAGGACATGTCATATAATCATCATATATTTATCTTATAATGTTAAACATATTATCTAATATAGAGCTATTATAATATAATAATGTATCGTGATTCATGTCGTGATAATGAAAGTGAACTTATGCAAGGATCATGTATGCATATTATATCATATCAACCATCTAGCCAAAGGTATACCACTTGCAGTATCATATATTGTTAGGTTATCATATTACGTACCCCTCAGGGTATCAAATCATCTCGAAAGATATCATATACTTCTAGTTATCATATTACCATTATTCTTATAACCAGACCGAGAGTGGAACCAGATGGCGTATTTGGTCATGGTTGGATCGGTTTGTTCGAACTGAATCAAATTTTATTAAAAGAATATTATTTATAATAAACTTAAGTATTAATAATGTTTATTATTATTTACATGATATTAATGATGTTATATTGTATATTTTATTACAAATCATTCAAAATATCTTTTCTTGTTTTATTTTTTACTCGTTTCTTTATTATTTGTAATGAATATCTTTTCTCAAAATATACATTATATTTCAAAAGTTAATTTCTACCCAAAAATTCTGGTAATTGATAAATTGTTATTAAATTTTATTTCTTTGTATAATAGTAATGATGATATATTAATTTGTTTTATTTAAATCATTCAAAGTTTCCTATTATTTACTATATGTCTCTTTACTTTCATCTCCTTCTTTTTTTTATTTTCATTTATTCTCCTTATTAATTTTCATCACATATTTATTTCATCTTTCTATTTTTTTATTGCCTATTATTTCTTCTTTAATTATTTTGCTATTCGGTTCATGGTTGAATGGGTCGGTCTGCCGGTTTTAATATTATTGCATATACCACTTAGGCTTTGTTTAGAATTAATTAACGAAGGGCTAGCTGGGATGAGATCGTGTAGTATGAGATAGGAGAGTGAACTGTAGTGAATTATTATTAAATTCTTGTTTGAATAAAAATTTATGATGGTTGACGGGCTAAACTAAATCACGTTCTTTTTGAATAATTTAAATAAAAATCATTTGTACCCTTTATTATATATCTTTCATTTACGAACCTTAATAAATATATTGTTATTATATATTTATTAGACTTTTAACCTAAGATACCCTTAATAAATATAATAATGTTATATATTTTTTTGACTTTTCGCTGATGATCTTTCATAAAATTTTCCTCATTCTTTCTTCATTTATCAATTTTCTTTCATTTTTATATGTCTTTATGTTATCTTTACTATTTTTCCCTCCTAATATATTTTGTATTTCTCTTTCATAGTATTTTTATCTTTTTATTCTCTTAAAATAAAGAGAGAAAATATCGAAGATGAGAGATAAACATAAAAGGAGTGAAAAAAAAGTTATCATTACATCAATATGAGCATTGTTCAAAATGACAATATCTTAAGATAATAAAGTAGAAATGATCATAAAAATAATTGTTTATCTCAAATTAAATATGAAAATAATTATTTTTGAAAAGAAACTTATGATGACATTCAACAGATCTAAAATATTATGACAAAAATTTGCACGAGAAAAAAAATAAATGTGAATGTATATAAATTAAACATATGTGATTATCAAAAGAAGATAAAAAAAACAAACCAACAAATTGAACTAGGAGTATTTTTGTCTAAAAAGATAATGAATTAGGACAAGATTATAAAAAAAAACACTTAAAAGAGTACTTTTGTCTATAAAGATTCATCCACCTTAATTCTATCAATTTGGTGGAATAAAAAAAATTAGAGTTTGGAGGTATGACTCACCCCTCCAAACTCCTATGACTTTTATGATTTTTTTTATCCAAACATGATTTAACTTACTCCACTCATAGATCTTTCACTTTATTACTCCTAATACTGCAATCTGAACAAGCATTTAGGGTATCTTGTAATCCCAAAGTATATCATATCATTCCTATTAAATAAATATGTCAACTTGATAGGGTTATCATATCAATGCATGTACGAAAGATATACAAATGTATGAATATGTCGTATCAACCATATCTTATCACACCATTCTATTTTTTGATTATCATATCATCCATCGATTGTATCATGTTATCTTAAAGGATATTATACTACATCATATTATATTGTGTCATAATAATATCATATTATGGGCCTATTTGACTTAGGTGATAAAAAATACCTGATAAGCACTAATGTTGACAAATATTTTAAGTGTTGATACTTATTTTAAAATATAATTAGTTATATGTTTGGATAAAAGTGTTGATAATATCAATAAGTAGTTGCAATGTTTGTTAAAGTAAACATTGACTAAGATACTCTTAAAGTTATATGATAATAATATTAAAAAATATGGATAAAAGAGTAATATAATTGATAAAAATTAATAAGTCAACAACTTTAAAAATAAGCAAGGGGGCCTACTTATTTTTTTCAACTTATAAGTAGTTAGCTAACAACTTATAAGTATATTTTTTTATTTACCAAACATGAAAATTTTCTAAAATTTACTTATAAGTAGTTTTAACCTACTTATAAGCTAAGCCAAACAAATTCTATATTATATCATATCATATACCATATAATTGCACTAATAACAATAATATATATAGTTGCATCATTACAACTCTTCAAGTATTTTTTTTACATTTAAATAATTTTCAAATAGAATAAATCATAACATATGTTTATATAAGTCCATTTGAATCACTCAATTAGTTATCAAATATAACATATAACTTTCATCATAAACCCTAGGAAACCATAGAGTACTTAAAGACTTTGCCTGCAATCAGGAGGGGGATCTTAATATATCTCAAGATCTCAAAATCTATTCAGATATCCAGAGAGGGAAGAAACTAGAGAACTAGAGTCATCAACCAGAGCACGAACGCCAGAGGACGAAGGCTATTCCGAAGGGCTACCGAGGAGTCAAGATCCATCACCCATTAAGGAGTTGTTCAGCATCTTCTTGACGTCCAAAGGAGTAATCTCTTGTTCCATACTTTGTTGGGACGAAACCTTTTCTATAATCAAGATAATCTATTCTAAAATATTTTCTATATGTTAGTTTGTATGTTTTGATCTTATTGCTACTGCAGAATTTATATAGCTTTCAAACTTTTAGTTGAATTGTTTCTTCATGAACATGTTTGCTTGAATTCTGAGTATGAACAATTGATCATTAACTATGTAGTGTGGTCAATATCCTTGAAATTCATGTCCTATGATTCTGACCTGTTAAGGATGTTTCGTTTGTGATTTGTTAAGTCACCCCATTAAGGGTGGTTTAATAGTCTAGAGAATCATCTTATTGCATCTTAAATTATCTTCCTGAGGGTAAATCTGTTAAGGGGTATTTTCTGGACTGTTTAATACAAGATACCCCTTAAGGAAATTCATAACTTAGGTTTGCTTAACCATCTGAAGATTCAATTATTGATTTTCATCTCATATTTGATTGTTGTGCAAGGTTCTGAGTATTCATCTTGAATTCAGTATTGTCTAGTACTTAGTCATCATCCTTATATTATTACTATTGTAACTTATAATTATATATTATTATTTTTCTGAAAACCATCCTAAAATAGATGTCATCTCATATTAGCCATGAAATATGATTAGATAGTTATATAATTCCTTGTGGGATCGACAACTACTCTTACACTTTAGTACTTGAACGACTAGTACACTTGCTACCATTGATCTGCCTATGTTCACATTTTCCGCATCAAGTTTTTCATGTGTTTAGATTCTTTCAGATTTTTAAGGTATACCTGTTAGGCATTTAGGTGTTTAGAGATATTTGGGGCTTGTCGGCTATTCAAATTATTAGGTGCTTAGATATGTTTAGGATTTTTGCATTTTTAGGCATTTTGTTGTTTAAAGATGTTTGAGGTTCATGTTTTTAAAGGTGTTTACGATTTATGGTTTAGCCTCTCCTTAGACATTTACGTGTTTGAAAAAGTTTAGGATTAAGATATGCTTTTGGTTATAGAGTTGTTTAGGGGTTAGGAGTTGTATACTATTCTTAAGTTTAGATATCTTTTTGGGTTTAGGTACTCTTAGATGTTTATAGATGTTAAGGTTTAGGTGCTAAAAAATATTTAGGATTTAGGAGATCCATAGGCATTTAGGTGCTTAGAGATATTTAGGATTTTGAAGCTATATAATCATTTTGGTGTTTTGGTATGTTTAGGGTTTAATCGCTTTTTAGAAATTTATAATTGTTTAGTGTTTAGGTTCTCTTTAAATGTTTAGAGATGTTTGGGGTTTATGGGCCCTTTAAGCCTTTAGGTTCTTAGAAACATTTAGTGTTTAGGTGCTTTTTAGGCTTTTAGGTTCTTAGAAATGTTTAGGGTTTAGGCGCACTTTAGGCTTTTAGTTGTTTAGAGATGTTAGGGTTTTGGTTTTTTGTTAATGCTTAGATATGCTTAGGGTTTTGAAGTTCTTTGGATGTTTAGGTGTTTTACATATGATTAGGGTTTAGGCGCACTCTAGGCATTTAGGTATTTTGAGATGTTTAGGGTTTTGGGGCTATTTAATAATATTAGTGTTTTGGCATTCTTAGGGTTTGGACACACTTTAGTCATTTAGAATTTTTTAGGGTTTAGGTTCTCTTTAAATGTTTAAAAATATTTGAGGTTTATGCGCAGTTTAGTTGTTTATAAATGTTTAAGTTTTAAGCGCTCTTAAGGCATTTAGGATTCTAAAGAAGTTTAAGCTTTTTGGCGCTCTTTATTCTTAGTTGTAAAAGATTTTTAGGGTTTAGATGATCCATAGGCTTTTAGGTGCTTAGAGATGTTTAGGCTTTTGGGTCTACTTAATCATTTTGGTGTTGTGATATTTTTGGAGTTTAGACACTTTTTAAGAATTTATAATCGTTTAGGATTTAGGAGCTCTTTAAATGTTTACATATGTTTAGGATTTATGCGCTCTTTAGGCTTTTAGGTTCTTAGAGATGTTTAGGATTTAGGCGCTCTTTGGTGTTTTAGGTGTTTAGATATGTTAGGGTTTAGGCTTTTTTTTTGTGCTTAGAGGGTTTTGGTAGCCTTTAGACGTTTAGGTTTTTATAAATGCTTAGGGTTTAGGGGCACTCTACGCATTTAGTTGTTTTGATATGTTTAGGTTTTGAGTCTATTTAATCATTTTGGTATTTTTAGGGTTTAGAGGCTCTTTAGGCATTTAGAACTGTTTGGGGTTTAGGTGAACTTTAAATGTTTTGCGATGTTTGGTGTTTATGCGCACTTTAGGTGTTTAAAGATGTCTAGGATTTAAGTGCTCTTTAGGCATTTATGTGTTTAAAGATGTTTAGGGTGTAGGATCACTTGACACCGAAAGGGGGGTAAATTGGTGTAATAAAAACTTTAAACGATTTCACAAAATAAACGCGAAAGCTCAAATTGATTAATCGCAAAGCTCAAATCCAAACTCCTTTTATCATGAATAAGAACTATAGTGATATAAAATGAGAATGTAGGATAATAAGCAAAGTGAGTAAGCGAGAAATGCAAACTCAAGACAAAGAAATTGTTGACGAGGTTTGACCCCAACTTCGCCTATGCCCCCGCTCCGACTTCTCGACCTCGAGACCATCGGAGATCCACTAGCTTTCTTTCGTTGGGCAAGGAAGACCCGATAACACCAAACTCTTTGTTTCTTCGCTTCAAGAGGTAGACGAAACCCCTTCTGCAAGAAGTTTACATTCTCACACTTTTCTTCACTCAAGAGGCTATGTGTGAACCTCTCTTACAATGGAACTAAGTCACTCTCAAGATTACAAAGAAATCTTTTCACTCAATCTCTCTTTTACAACGTGACACCACTTAAGAGCAAAAGGAAGGGAGAACATATTTGCAAATTTAGGCTCAAACTACTCTTTTTGTGCTCTAGGAAGTTTGCAAGATGATTTTCCCTTGGTTGCTTGTGTTATAACCTCCAAAACACTCTCTTATAGTCTCTTGTCTTCAACATAGTCGTTGCATACTTTTTCCCTTTGATTTGACACAAAAAAAACTAACTTTTGAAACTATCCATCTTGTCACCAGTCGACCACTCCATTTATCAGTCGACCATTCTACCAAAATATAGCGTTTGGAATTGCATCGGTCGACCGCTCCTCTATACCGATCGACTGCTATGAAATTTTATCATACATCTTGCAGAATTCATCGGACATGTCGACTTCATCGGACCTGTCGACCGGTTCAGAACACCGATCGACGGTTTCTCCTGAACCAATTTGATTGACTTGCTTTATTTTGATCATAACTCTCTGCAGTAATATCCGATTGATGCAATTTTTTATTCTTTGGAAATCTGAGAAAGTTATCTACATTTAATCTATAAATTTCTCAATCTAAATCAGATGGGAAGAAGGTAAAATATTAATGTAAATGTCAGTGCATATAATTTTACTTTAAACTTACATAGCTACACTTTTTTTGTATGTAACTTTTTGTATAGATATCGAAATGAGATGATTCATGAATGTACAGAAAGTTAACAGAATTTTATCCAATTAATATATTCATATCTCAACCTATACTAAAGGAAACATAGAAAAATATTAACTTGAACTTCAGTACATCTAAATTGACTTTAAAACTTTCACCCACTTGTCCTTATTCTAATATGTGCACATATATTTTCCATTATCTTCATAAGGTTTTCATCATCAAAAGGATATGAATATGACATCAACTCATAAAAGTCATATTTTCAACAATCTCTCCCTTTTTGATGATGACAAACCACTAATATGAAAAATGGTAAAAAAAAAAGAGATAACCTTTTAATATTTGACATGTCAATGATCTCCTTCTAACATTGTATCACTCTTATATGTTAAATGTACATTCTAAGTACAATATAAGAGTTCTTTTCATATTTTAGCACACACTTCTCTAATTACAATATAAGAATTTTTCATTTTTTAGCGCATACATTTTCATTTTTTAAGCTTGATTATCTGGATATTTTTTTTTCTTTTTAATCTTTTATTAATATATTTTTTGAATATATTAAAAGGTTCTGGCACCTAATAAGCAATGGATGCAACTTGTTAAGGATAGACTTGATGAAACGTATATAGTTGGTGTACAAAGTTGTTTGGTTTATGCTTTTACTAGAACAGGACAAAAGCAGGAAATATGATGTCCATGTGTCAGATGTTGCAATTCATGTTTAGGAACCTGTGAGGTAGTTGAGTCACATCTGAAAGCATACGAAATCATCCAAAATTATACTTTTTGGTATCACCATGGGGAGGTTTAGGTGAGCCATCAAATTTTGGAGATGACAATGGTAATGAATCGGAAGAAGGTAAAAAAGTAAGGATGAACTACAAGGGATCATTCAAGATTTATATCTTGATTTTGATAAAGATAACATGAACTTTGAGACAAATGATTTAACTAGTGAGGAACCAAATGCTAAAGCAAAACAAAATTATAGGCTCCTAAAGGATTTCGAAGAACCATTGTATGAAAATTCAAAATGTTCAAAATTTTCTACTTTAGTTAAATGCTTCACATTAAAAGTCTAGGTGGTTGGACTAATTAGTCATTTACAATGTTATTGAATTTTTTGAAGGAAGAATTCTTGCCCATTGAATCCAACTTGCTTGATTCTTATTATGAGACAAAAAAAATAATTCAGGATCTTGGACTTTCTTATAACAAAATTGATGCATGTTATATTGGAAGGATGATATGTCTTTGGACTCTTGCAAAATTTGAAAAAAAAGGAAAGAAAATTAGCAAAATTTAACGAAATAATTATTTTAGTTGGCTTTGTTAAATTAAGTTCCATGTTAATGTTTTATTAAATAGGATATGAACCGTGAAGGTCTGCAAGATGGACCGTGTCAGGTTGATATGACATGTTTTGCACTTCTTACATGTAAGTCTATTTCCAAGCAAAATGTCCCATGTCTGATATATCATTTTTTGGCATCAATTGACATGGACTATGTCAGGCACAATCGGGGTCGTATTAGGACACAGTCCATGTTCAGTCCTCCATTCCTTTCCGTGTCTGCTTCGTCTCCATCCAATCCGAAAATTAATCTAGATATATTATTTTTAACAATATCATACATGAATATTATTTTAATGTAGATGGCATATCATTGTTCATCTCCCCTACATTTAATCATACACATGAAATCCTTAAGGTTGATCCTCTAGTTACATACCTTAATTCCCATGTGCTTTAACTTCTTCCTTATTCGTATTCGATCTCCTCATCCCTCTCCCACTACAAATCTTCTTCCTCCCATGATCATTACTAGTACACACTCTCTTCTTTTACCGTATTCTCAGAATGAGAAATCTAGATGGAGGAAAGAGAAAAATAGTGGGGAAACAAAGTGTCAAAATGGTAAAAACCTACCAATAAAGACCTTACACTATTTCCCACTAAAACCAAGGCTTCAAAGATTATTTATGTCCACAAAAACTTCTTCTCTAATGAGATGGCATCATGATAAAAGAATTGATGATGGAACATTGAGGCACCCTTCTAATTCAATAGCATGGAAGTCATTTAATGAACTTCATCAATCATTTGCTTCTGAACCTCGTAATGTTCATCCTGGACTTGCTACTGATGGTTTTCAACCATTTGGTAATTCAAAAACTCCTAATAGCATTTGGCCAGTGGTAGTTATTCCTTATAATTTATCACCTTAGATGTGTATGAAACAAGAAAACTTCATTATGTCCATGTTTATTCCAGATCCACAAAGTCCCGGAGATGCTATTGACACTTATCTCCAACCTTTGATCGAGGAGTTAAATGAATTATGGGAATTTGGTGTTGAGACCTTTGATGCGTCAACTAGATAGAATTTTAAGTTACATGCAGCTTTAATGTGGACTATTAATGATTTTCCAGCATATGAAAATTTGTCAAGATGGAGTACTAAAGGAAAGTTGGCATGCCCATGTTGCAATAAAGATACTTTCTCTATTAGATTAACTAATGGGAAAAAACATTGTTACATGGGTCACCGGTGTTACCTTCCTCTTAATCATAGATGGAGAAATGATAAGGAGTCATTTGATGGCACTAAAGAACGAAGGTTGCTACCAAAAGCTCTTTTTGGAGTTGATCTATTGAATCAAATGCAAGATCTTCATGGGTTAAAATTAACAAAAGACGAAAAGGAAAGGATTAAGATATCACATGACAATAGAAAAGATAACTGGAACAAAAGAAGCATTTTTTTTACCTTCCATACTAGAAAACTCTCTTATTACATCATAATTTAGATGTAATGCATATTGAGAAAAATGGTTGTGACAATATCTTTGGGACAATAATGAATGTCAAAGGGAAGACGAAGGACACTATCAATACTCGATTGGATTTGCAAGTAATGAACATAAGATCAGAACTACACCCAATAAAAAAAGGAGAAAAATATGAAATGCCTGATGCAGGTTACACACTATCATTTGAAGAGAAGCATAAGTTGTGTTCTTTTCTAAAAAACCTAAAGGTCCCAGATGGTTTTCATATAATATTTCACAGTGTGTCAACCTTAAAGATCATAAAATTTCAGGCTTAAAGAGTCATGATTGCCATGTTCTTCTGCAACATATGCTCCCTCTAGCTTTACGTGGTATGCTATCCAAATATGTGTGCGAGCCACTTATTGAGTTATCTTTGTTCTTTAATGCTATTGGGTCAAATGTTTTGCAGATAGATGAGTTGGAGCTTTATGAATCTCAAATACCTGTAACACTATGCAAATTAGAAAGAGTTTTTCTTCCTTCATTTTTTGATGTTATGGTGCATTTGCCAATTCATTTAGTCAGTGAAGCTAAGATTGCTGGACCAATTCATTATCGTTGGATGTATCTTGTGGAGCGATGGTTATATTTTCTAAAGTCACTTATTGGTAATAGAGCCAAACCAGAGGGTTCTATTGCAAATGGTTATATCGCGAATAAATGTATGACTTTATGTTTGAGGTATCTAAATAAAATGGATACCAAATTCAACCGAAGGGAAAGAAATTTTGATGGTGTAACTAATCCAGATGATGTGTTATCTCCTTTTCATCAATCAGGAAGAGCTTTGGGCGCTGCCAAATAAGAGTGCAAGTGAATTGGTGCAGACGTATATATATATTGAGAAATTGTGATGAAGTTCAACAATATTTAGAGTATGCACCATTTTTTTATATAATTTTTTTTTCTATTTTACTTAGAATTCTTAGTTAATCTTCAATTTTCTTTATTTTTCTAGAGAATTTTCACAAATTCAAGCTGACATGTCTAGACCCATGTCTAACATGGAATGGAATAAGCAATTCATTGCATGGTTTAAAGTCAGGGTAAGTAGAATATGAATTGTTGAAAAAAAGTTCTAACTAAATAAATTTACATTCTTATCATCTTATTCATGATAGGTTGCTCGACTACATAAAAAAGACAATCGCCCAATCATGAAGGATTTACTCTCATTATCACGTGGTCCCACAAAATACATTACAAGTTTTAATAGGTACATTGGATATAGATTTCATGTAGAAGATTATGATAAAGGTTTGAAGACTCAACATAGTGGAGTGGTTGTAGTAGGTGAAAATGATGAAGATACAGAGAACATGGATTATTATGGAGTGTTAACTGCTATTATTGAATTACAATTACTTGGAGATAAAAGAGTGTTTATGTTTCGATGTAATTGGTTTGATGTGTATGACAAAAAAAAAGGTGGTGTGAAAAGATGAATATGACATTCTAAGTGTCAATTGTCGGTGGTTTTTAAAAACGAATGAGCCTTTCATTCTTGATTATCAAGCATCACAAGTTTTTTACGTCGCTGACCTTTCCAATAAAGGGTGGCATGTTGTTCGAAAGGTTCAACCTCGTGATACTTTTGAAATCGTGCAACAAGTGAATGAAGTAGACAACATTAAAAATTATGCACAAAATTTGTGACGAAGGTGCACTACTTTTTTTTATTAATTTCTATTTTGTGCTTATATATTAGTTATGTTAATAGTTGATTTGTTCATTTTTTTTGTTAACTTATTGTCATTTCTTTTTTGTAGGTACAATATGAGTAATGCTAAATTTGGTCATGGGATGTCATCCAAATCAAAAACAACAAAGCATGTGTTCATTGCACCAAGTGCCTTAGGAAGGGGAAAGGGTCAAGGAGTAAGATCTTCATGTAATTTGGGAGCATTTAAACATTCTTCGCTATGCCATAAAAGCAATATCTAATGTCGTTGAAGATGAAAGAATGTTGCAAAAAAGTGATTATATAATGCGTTTGAATCCTCACCGCTTGCGGCATGATTATCCTTTGTAGTATAATGAGTTTGTGGAAGATGAAAATTCATTGCAAGACAATAACATGTTGCAGGATGATGAAAGCTTCCAAGATGATGAACACCTACAAGATGATTGTTTGCATGAAGAAGTTAACCCTTTGGGTCAAACTACTACTGAAGGTATGTGAGATTATATGAAACTTGTCATTTGTATTCTTTTTATTTCAAAACAATATTTGTTGATACCTATTTTTGTATGTGCAGGTTCAGGTGATAATCGAGGAAAGAATAACTACAAAGATGTAGCAAGTCTTCCAAGTGGAAAAAAATTGAAAGTGACATTTTATAATAATCGAGCCATAGGAGAAAATCATAAATCGTTCTCAAGACATTTGGGAAAAATTGTCTGTGACCAAAATATTTGTCCATTGGCGGTACGTGCATGGAAAGAAATTGAAGAAAATGTGAAAGAACACATGTGGGCAGCTGTTGTGGTAATGTATTTGATTTGATTTGATTTTTTTACTTTATATAAGATGATTAGTAAATGCAAATAAACTAATTACATATTTTTTTGTATGTTTCATTTTGTAGGAAAAATTTGAGAGTGATGAAATGGACATTCATAAAGAAAATATTTTTGACCATATGAAATAACATGGAACAAGTGGAGAGGTGATATGCATATAAAGTACGTAAAAGTAAGACAAGAATTCTAGAGGGACTAAAAAACATACCAGATGGAATAGAAAAGAAAGACTGGGAATGATTGGTCAAAGAGTTCTACAATAATAAAAGTTTTAAGGTTGGTATGAATGAGTTTTATCATTTGCATATATGTTTTACTATGTAAAAGATTCTTTTTATTATAAATTAATAATAATTTTTAAGTGACATTCTAATATTGCGCGACATGTTAATATAGGAATCAAGCAAACGAAATTCTAGAAATATAGCGATGCTGAACATACCTCATCGATCTGGAAGCATGCCCATTAGAGAGATTATTTATCAACATGTGATTTAGCTAGTTAACAATTTGTATTCATATCTTATTTGACATTGCTTGATATGTTTTAACATCTATGAAGGCAAAGATGACAATCCACCAGACGTGAGCACAATTTTCTTTGAGATACGCAAAAAAAATAATAAGCTTATTGATCCAGTGGCAATTGAAAGACATGTACATTTAATTTTTTTTGCTTAAGTTCATTTGTTTTTTTTGCAGAAAAGATGCATTAATTCCTTTTTCAATTTGTAGGCTGAAATTGAAGAATTAGTATGATCAGAACTTGCACTTACTCCAATAGAAGTAGTCGAGCGTGCTTTGGATTTCAAAATTGTAGTATTGTAGTTGGATTTGTCGGTGGGATAAAGGTTAAGGATTTGAGAGGAAATAGTTCAAAAAGTGCATTACCAAATGAATTGTGCGCCACTCGAGAAGAGAATAAGTCTTTGAAGGATCGCTTAAACTCTCTGGATAACCAAATGCAACAACTAATGCAACATTGATTTGGTGGACAATCAAGTGCTCATACTACACCAACCCCATATTCAGATGTTGAAACTTGAAGGTGATTGCTAGTATGTTCCATTTTCGCATTGCTTCATCTTTTTTTCGAAAACATATTACTTTAAGTTTATTATTTTTTGTTCGAGAAGTTATTACTTTGCATTTATTGAAAAAAATTATGAGATCTTTTATTAATTGTACTGGTACTGAAGCTACGGAATTAAAGACAAAGAAATGATGTTCGGATAGCAACTCAACCTCTAGCTTTTTTGTTTTATGAATAAATAACGATGCAAAAACTTTTTGTTGTTCTTTTTTTGGAAATCAAGACTATAAGGAGCAAAAAACTTGAATGCTTAATGTTACAAAGACCTAAAGCTATGAATATTTTTCAGTGAACCATCTTTTATATGAAGTTATGAATATTTCATTGTTGTACCTCAATTCATTTTAGTTGTGTTAAATGATTGTTTTGAAAATGTGTTGTTGATAATGGTTTAAATGTGTGTTGAAATGCATTATGATAAATATCTCTTAAAATGTGACACTGACATGTTTAATGCATCTTAAACAATCGTATGACAATCATTTTTTGAGAAAAAATGTGTTATTAAGACTTTTAACGATATTTTTTCGATGATCTTTAATATATTTTTATGTTCAATGGTGAAATTTAAGGAACAATGTACTGCCCACTAAAATCCTTTAATGACGAGACTAAAAATAGTCATTAATGTACTTCAACTATGGGTCCTTTAGTCGCTAAAAAATATAAACGACCAGTGACTATTTGGTCGGCAAAAAGATTTAACGGCCAAATAGTTCGACGCCAATTATTATTAACGTCCACAATTGTTGGTCATAAATGTGGATTATCAACCTATTTAATGGTCGTAACAAAGTATTAAAGACCAGATTTATTATGATCATTAATGACATATAACAATCGATCACTTAAACCGGCATTATTGATTTTTAGTGGAGGCATCTATAACGACCGGTCACGACCGAATATGATGGTCGTTAATGATTTATAACGACCTGAAATTTTATATTAATGACCATTCTTCCCTTCGTTAATGCCCTGTTTTCTTGTAGTGAACAAAGAGTTACTCATGCATATCAAGTTGGAAATAATCTTCATGATTTGCATATAAAAGAATTTTTAGAAAACATACAAATAAGCAAAGTCATTTTTTCAACAATTACATTTTCTTTACATATATCAATTGTTGGAACAAAAACAATATACCAATTGATGAATTAAAAGTAGTGTCACAAAAAGGATATTGTCAACTTGAAAAGATTGAGAGTAATGAGAAAGTGACGAAATCTTATCACAACATGATTTCCTTACAATTCAAATATTCATAGTAAGCTTAACTGTAAGATGCATTTTATATGGAATTATACACCCTCCCCAAGTGCATATCATAAAGATTTTTTTTATAGAAACAACTTTCTCACATGGCCCATACATATGGATTCTATTATTAGATTAACTTAATCACTTTTTTGCTTCTTTGATAAGCATATAATGATAATTTAATGATCATATTTTTCTATTTATTCTCTCTCTTTTTTCACATAAAAAATAGAATGACAAGTTAAGCATATATGAGAGAAAAAGATAACTCCCCCTAAATTGATGCAAGGTTTTTATCATGTGAGATATATGCCATCAAATCCGTATATTTTGAAGTGTTAAGACATAAAGTTCAAGGAGATAAATATATATAAAACCTATCAAATTTTCTCCTTTTAAATTCTTTTCAACTAGGTTTATATCTCTCCACAACTTCTTCCCATTTTTTTCACATAAAATCAATTTTCAATTAGTGTTTATGATCGACAAAGGTTATTTCTCCTATTTTCATATAATATTTTCACTTATTTTCTAAAAAAATGTGACTTTAAAAGATCATCATATTCTTCACTTCTTTTCAGTCATAACTTCTTCTCTTTGTTTCTTACATAATCTTAGATATGACCTTTTGCACTCATATTTATTTTATACTCATTCTCCCCTTGTTTCGACAAGAAAAATGATACAAGATTTGCTCCTCCTAAACTCATGCATGATTCTTAAGAATAAGAACATAATACGTGTGGGCAAAATATAAAACTCAAAGAATCTCATATAATCAAAATATTTCATAAATCCTTGAAATAACAATATTCTAAATATATAGTTCATTTATTTTATTGCGACATGTAAGAAATTTTGACTATGATAATAACATGTCATACAATAAGTCAATTAATTTAGGTATCAAGCATAACAGTTATAATCCATAAAACCATGCCTCTTCCTAAACGCACGCATAAATGTGAAATATGACAATCATAACAACTCCTATGACATTTAGTTTTAATTTACACCATCATAATCAATAGGATATGCAAATAAAATATATTAAAGATCATAAGGTGCATGCATACACAATTGTCTTATGATATAACAAGTTGTGAACATATTGATTCATATTCTTAAGGCTCATATGATAGTTTCATAAGAAAGATATATCAACCCGTGTATTATAATCATGATGTCTAAAGTATAATCATAAGCATAAGCATTTTTGAAATATTTTTCATTTCTAACTACATGTGGCCATAAGTAACATACGAATATTTCAATTCAATGATCTAGTTCAACATATAAAAAATTCATTCATTGAGCCATATATGCAATCATATCAAGTTGGTAATTAAATAAGCTCATAATGTCAAGGTACTACTATAAAAGATTAATTGTGTATACTTATGTGCTCACTTAGCATAACCACATGTCGTCATGCCACAACCGATTACAAGATCAAGTTCACAAGTTCACATTTCTTTCTTTTCCACAAAATTATCACATTCATAAGCATATAAAGACAATGACAAGAGTAGAATTATACCTTTCTTTTCATGACGAGTGAAGCAAGTGAATGATCATATCCAACTATCAATGTATCACACCACAAATCAAAGAAAGTTAGAGTATCAAATTTACAATATGAGTTATTGAATTTTTGTTTCTAATCTTCAAAAGATATCCAAATTTTATATCTTTTATGTACATTTAATATTTTTGCACAATAGATATTTTCAAAAGAAATGACCAACATCCAAAAACTTCTTCTCAACTAATGATTTTCAAAGAATGGAGGAGATAATCATATATGCACACAAATTTATCACTTTGAATGAATTAATACAAGTTATGGAGTTTCTAATAATTCATTCATCTACCATGTTTTATTTCAATTTAAATAGCTTTCTCCAATTTTGTCCAACCATATGTGTTAAAAAGTTTTTTCTTCTTATATCACGAGGATTTTCAAATTTCTAAATAGGATTATCATGTCAAAAGATTAAGAGATGCATATAAGAATGTAAATAATCTCACAAACAAAAGGATAAGATCCCCCTAAATTTGTGCAATTCATATTAAGGAAATTTTAATTTTTTACTTATTTGAAAGCAAAGTCCTTATATCAGGCTTTATGTAACATCTTATCGCAATTTTCAATTTCATATATATGTTTTGGCATTTAGGATATACTCAATATTATTTAATCTTTCAACTAACAAGATAAAAATACTACTTGCATTTTAAGAATAAAGCACATAGTCTAAAGCAAGTGTCATATAAAGTATATATATGAGAACTCAAGCATTTAATCAAGCAAACTCTTTTTAGAAAAAAATATTGATAATTAAAAGAATCTTTCATTTGCATATTCAAAGCTTATTTAGACATAAATCAAACTATTCAATAGATATTTTAATTTTTGGTCCTTAAACATATAATTCAACATAAAATAATCATTCATTAAATCATCAATCGAATCACAATTAGCCACATAAACATGTATTAATACAATGTCAAGATGATAGCTTAAGGATTGAAACAAATGTACTCATATACGCACAAATATTGTTAAGCATCATCATACACATAAAAATAAATACAACATATAAATTCCTATATTTAAACTAGGCATCAAAAGCGAATGCAACAAGAAGAGGTGATAATGTGCCCAAATATAAATCCAATGATCTGTAATTCTTATTGCAAAAAATATTTGAATAGGCAAGTCATTCATGAGTTGAAATGATTTGCAATCAAAGCTCAAACATTCTTTCTTAATGTCATTTCTCCCATTTTTTATCCCTTTCTTTGAACAATCAATTTTATTAAATACATAGGATTTTCACTATTACATCTTTATGAATTACTATTCAAAAATATAAATGATGAAAATAAGATTTCTTTGCATGGCATGAATTATATGGATTTAAAAAAAAAACTAATGATGATGTCAAAAGATTTCACCAAAATTATTTTACAAAGTAAGCTAAATTGGAGATATATATATCAATTTGCAAATTATCTCCTTGGCCAACTTTGTTTTTTATAAATCCACGCATTACATATGAATAAATTTTCATTAAAGTTAAAGACTCATGGTAGGAAAAAAATATCGCATGACTTTTAAATATAAGATATTTTCAAATAGATTCATAAAATTATCTTCAATGACGATTTTCCATATGAATAGTTAAGCAAATAAATAGTGATCAAAATAAAAGAGTACCAATCAAAATCATATTTTAAAATTCACATCATGACTCAAGGATCAAAAACTTATTTGGATTTGAACAAAATTATTATCAACAATATATAAAACCAAATAGTTTATGTGTCAAACATGTTGTGCTTTCATTTCACACATATAAAGCTAAGCATTTAAATATTCAATCTCTATATGCATATTGTTCAAAAAAGATTACTCAAACACAATATAATGTGTATTTTAATCTTTACATCATATACCACATGTAATCACACTAATTTAACTTGTAATCTTTATGTGTGATAAACATATCTCATATGACATTGTTCAATGTCAGTTATGCAATCACCTTTTATTTTGTAATTTGGGAGCATCATGATCTTATTTTTTTATTATCCAAGTTTTTTTCCTTTCGAATGTGAGTAAGCATACCTACAAAGATATCATTTGTTCTTTGGTATCCAACATTGTTTGGGTCCAACAAAATTAGTTTTTGTTCCTTTTGGAACCAAAATCATTTTCATGTCCTTATTCATAAATTTTCTAATGTTGCACTCAAATGCATAATGACCATGAGCATTACAATAATGACAAATAATCGATGATTTTAAAAATGATCATGAGCACACTTGAACTTTAAAGTATCATAATGAGAGGCATTTAACTTAAAAGAATATTTATAAGCATATCTATTTTTTTCTAAAAAAATCATAGGAGGATTCAAAAGACACTTTATGCACATCAAAATTGAGATCAATATCATCATCAATACTTTCATTAGAAGAAGAGTTTGAGACTACCTCATCTTGCCACTAAGCACAAAAAAGACTCACTTTTGGCTGTACTAAATGTAGAGTTATTATTTTCATCCAGCATTTGTCTTGTCTTCACTTTCCTCATATCTAGATAATAACGTTGGCCAAATTTAATGAGAGGTGGAACATTTAGAAATAAAATTTAGACCATAAGAATCTAAAGAACAATAAAAAAATATTTTGAGCTCTAGAATCAAGTTTTGCAAGAGAAATTTGAAATCATCATATTCAAATAGATGAAGATTGACATAAACACCACTATTTTCTTAGGTCTTTCAAATCCATTTTCCTTAACTTTCCGCATTTCAAAATCAAGGGAACATAAATATGTTTGCATTTGAAGTTTCCAATGAGAAAAACATTGAATCATTAAAGCTCGGTGGGTCGTAAACGGATTGACCTTCTTTAAAATTTTGTGCCAAGCTCTAAGATGGTTAAATCTTTCAAAATAAGAGCAACCAAGCTCTAATACCAATTGTAGGATCACTGACATCAAAAGGGTGGTGAGTTGGTGTAATAAAAATTTTAAACTAATTTCACAAAATAAACGCGAAAGCTCAAATCGATTATAGCAAAGCTCAAATGCAAAGGTATTTTATTGTGAATAAGCACAATAGTGATATAAAGTGAGAATGCAAGATAATAAGCAAAGTGAGTAAGAGAGAAATGCAAACTCAAGACAAAGAAATTGTTGACGAGGTTCGGCCCCAACTTGGCATGTGTTCCCGCTCTGATTTCTCGACCTCATGACCGTCAAAGATCCACTAGATTTCCTTCATAGGGCAAGAAAGATCCAATTACATCAAACTCGTCGCTTCTTCACTACAAGTGGTAGACGAAACCTCTTCTTCAAGGAAGCTCACAATCTCACACTTTTCTTCATTCAAGAGGATATGTGTAAACCTCTCTTACAATGGAGCTAAATCACTCTCAAGATTTCAAAGAAAACTTATCACTCAATCTCTCTTTTACAGGATAAAATCACTTAACAACAAAGGAAAGGGAGAAGAGATTTGCAAATTTTTTATCAAACTACTCCTTTTGTGCTCTTGGAGGTTTGCAAGATGATTTCCCCTTGGTTGTTTGTGTTGTAACCTCCAAATAATCTCTTATAGTCTCTTGTCTTCAATATAGACATTGCATACTTATTTTCTTTAATTTGACTTAAGAAAACTAGCTTTTAAAACTTTTCAGCTTGACACCGATCGGCTGCTCCATCTACCGGTCGACCATTCTGCCAAAATATAGCCTTTGGAGTTGCACCGGTCGATCGCTCCTCTATATCGGTCGATCGCTATAAAATTTTATCATACATCTTGTGAATTCATCAAATCGGTCAACCAGTTTAGGACACCGGTCGATCATTTCTCTTGAATCAGTTTGATTATCCTACACTATTTTGATCATAATTGTCTGCACTGATATCCGATTGATGTGATTTTTTATTCTTTAGAAAGCTGAGAAAGTTATCTACATTTAATCTATTAATTTCTCAATCTAAATCAGATGGAAAGAAGGTCAAATATTAATGTAAAATTTAGTGCATATAATTTTACCTTAAACTTGCATACCATCACTATTTTGTATATAACTTTTTGTATAGATATGGAAATGAGACGATTATTTAATGTACAAAACGTTAACAAAATTATCTCCAATTAGCATATTCATGTCTCAGCCTATATCTAAGGGGAACATATAATTTGACTTTAAAACTTTCACACACTTGTCCTTATTCTAATATGTGCACATATTATTTTCCATTGTTTTTATAAGTTTTCATCATCAAAAGAATATAAACATGACATCAACTCATAAAGTCACATTTTCAACATAGGGTTTAGGAATTTAGGTTTTTAAAGAAGATTGGGGTTTGGGCACCCTTTATCGTTTAGGTGTTAAAAGGTATTTAAGGTTTAGGAAATCCATAAGCATTGAGGTGTTTAGATATGTTTAGGGTTTTTATGCTATTTAGGACATTAGGGTGTTTAGAGATGTTTAGAGTCTGGAAGCTTTTTAGGTTTTTAGGTGTTTACATCTAATTATGGTTTAGGTACTATTTAGGCATCTAGAATTTTAGAAATGTTTAGGGTTTAGGCGCTCTTTTGGCATTTAGGTGTTTACATATGTTTATGGTTTAGGTGGTCTTAGGTGTTTAAAGATGTTTAGGGTTAACGAGTTGTTTAAATATTTAGGTGTTTAGACTTGTTTAGGGTTTATGCGCTCTTTAGCCGTTTAGGTGCTTAGAAATGTTTAGGGTTTAGGCACTCTTTAGGCTTTAGGTGTTTACAAATATTAGGGTATCGGTTTTCTTTTGGTGCTTAGATATCCTTAGGGTTTTAGTGCTCTTTGAGCCTTTAGGTTTTTAGAGATAATAGGGTTTAGGTTTTCTTTTGTTACTTAGAGTTGCTTATGGTTATGGCGCTCTTTGGATGATTACGTGTTAATGATGCTTAAGTTTTATGCATTTTGAGGTGTTTAGGATTTTGGGGCTATATAATTATTTTGATATTTTTTGGATTTAGGCACTCTTTAGGCATATAGGTATTTTGATATGTATAGGATTTCGGAGATATATAATTATTTTGGTACTTTTGTATTTTTAGGGTTTCGGTACTCTTTAGTTATTTAGAATTGTTTAGGATTTAGGTGCTCTTTAAATATTGAAAGAAGTTTGGGGTTTATGAGCACTTTAGGTTTTTAAAGTTCTTTAGGTATTAAGCGCTCTTTAGGCATTAAGGTGTTTAGAAATGTCAGGGTTTAGGTTTTCTTTTGGTGCTTAGATATGCTTAGGGTTTTGGTGCCCTTTGGATGAGTAGGTTTTCAGAGATGCTAAGGGTTTAGGCGCACTCTAGCCATTAAGGTGTTTTGAGATATTTAGGGTTTAGGTGCTCTTGGTTAGAGATGTTTGGGTCTATCCGCACTTTAAGTTTTTAAAGATGTTAAGGTTTAAGCTTTAGAAATTTATGTGTTTAGAGTTTTTTAGGGTTTAAGTGTTCTTTAGACATTTAGGTTTTTAGAGAAGTTTTGGATTTTGGCACACTTTAGTCATTTAGGTGTTAAAAGATATTTAGGGTTTAGGAGATTCATAGGCATTTAGGTGCTTAGAGATGTTTAGGGTTTTGGGGCTATTTAATCAGTTTGGTGTTTTGGTATTTTTAGGGTGACGCCTTTTAGGAATTTATAAATATTTAGGGTTTAGATGCTCGGTAAAAGTTTAGAGATGTTGGGGTTTATGCGATGTTTAGGCTTTTAGGTTCTTAGATATGTTTAGGGTTTAGGCGCTCTTTAGGATTTTAGGTGTTTAGCGATGTTAGGGTTTAGGGACACACTACGCATTTTGGAGCTTAGAGATGTTTAGCATTTTGGCACTCTTTGGACGTTTAGGTGTTTACAGATACTTAGGGTTTATGGACACTCTTCGCATTTAGTTGTTTTGAGAAGTTTAGGATTTTGGAGATATTTAATCATTTTAATTTTTGGTATTTTTAGGATTTAGGCACTCTTTAGATATTTAGAATTTTTTAGGTTTATGTGCTCTTTAAATGTTCAGAGATATTTGAGGGTTATGTGCACTTTAATTATTTAAAGATGTTTAGGGTTTAAGTGCCCTTTAGGGATTTATGCGTTTAGGGATGTTGAGGGTTTTGGTGCCCTTTAGGCATTTAGGATTCTAGAGAACTTTAGGATTTCGGCGCCCTTTATTCATTTAGGTGTTAAATATAATTAGGATTTATGAGATCCATAGGCATTTACGTGCTTATAGATGTTTAAGGTTTTGGGGCTATTTAATTATTTTGGTATTTTGTTATTTTTAGGGTTTAGACGCTTTTTAGGAATTTATAACTATTTAGGGTTTTAAATGCTCTTTAAAGTTTAGTGTTTGGAGTTTTTGTGCTCTTTAGGCTTTTGGGTTCCTAAAGTAGTTTAGGTTTTAGGCGCCCTTTAGACTTTTAGGTGTTTTGAGATGTTAGGGTTTAGGTTTTCTTTTGGTGCTTAGAGATGCTTAGGATTTTGGCGATCTTTGGACATTTAAGTGTTTAGAGATGCTTAAGATTTAGGCGCACTCTAGGTATTTAGGAGCTTTGAGATATTTAGGGTTTTGTGGCTATTTAATAATTTTTGTGTTTTAGTATTTTTAGGGTTTGGACACTCGTTGGGCATTTAGAATTGTTTGGATTTTAGGTCCTCTTTAAATGTTAAGAGATGTTTGGGGTTTATGAGCACTTTACGTGCTTAAAGTTCTTTAGATTTTAAGCGCTCTTTAGGTATTTATGTGTTTAGAGATCTTTATGGTTTAGACACTCTTTATGCATTTTGGATTATAAAAATGTTTAGGATTTCAGTACTTTTTACCCGTTTAGGTGTTAAAAGATATTTTAGGTGCTCTTTAAATGTTTAGAGATATTTGAGGTTTATGCACACGTTAGTTATTTAAAGATGTTTAGAATTTAAGCACCCTTTAGGATTTAGACGTTTAGAGATGTTAGGGTTTAGGCTCTTTTGAGGCATATTGGATTCTAAAGATGCTTAGGATTTCGGCACTCTTTATTCGTTTAGATGTTAAAAAATATTTCGGTTTAGGAGATCCATAGTCATTTGGGTGCTTAAAGATGCTTAGGATTTTGGATGCTATTTAATCATTTTGGTGTTTCTGTATTTTTAGGTTTTTGATGCATTTTAGGAATTTATAATTGTTTAGGGTTTAGGTGCTCTTTAAATGTTTAGAGATGTTTGGGGTTTATGCGCTATTTCGGCTTTTAGGTTTGATGCATGCATTTTATAACATATGTTAGGCCTGCATTAAGCATAATTTTGAGTCATTTTGGCATCGCATGCATCTATTTTAGTCATTATTTGTTCAAATTATTTCGAGTCGTGATTCTACTCTTGTTGGTGACTATTTTGCAGGAAATCAACTGAAAAGGCTAAGTTATGGAATCAATTCGTAATTGCGCGCATTCGGAACGAGCAAATCAATTTCGAGTGCTCTATCACGGGTCGTTAGGACATTACGGGCCGTGATGAAGGTGATAAAAGGAGCAATTAAGCCGTCACGAGCCATTACGCCCATCATGGCAACTCCAGAAGCTAATTCAACTTCAACACAATGAGTTACGGGCCGTTATGTACTATAACGGGCCGTAACAAAGGGGGTCACAACCGCAACTTCACGTTACAACCTATGCCGAAGCTCCAATTCAGAATTCCCAGATGTCACCGGTCGTTACTTGATGTTACGGGTCGTTACAAAGCAAGTCACGAGGCGTTAGAACGTATCACGACGTTTGCAGAAGCGATGTCGAAGCTACAGCGAGATGTTACAGGCTGTGATGATCCATCACAGGCCATAAGTATGAAAATTGCCTCGGGAGAAACCGGCTTGTGCACGACTTACGGACCATGAGATTCCATCACGGGTCGTGAAGATGAAGACCAGATGAAGAATTGATCCATTACGATCCGTTACATTCTGTAACGAGCCGTGAGTGAATGTCGCAAATTGATATTTTCACGTATTTGATAAGATTCGACAGCCGGGAAGAGTTCTATTTGATCCAGGACTAAAGACTTTATTGAGACACACTCCTGAAGATTTTGAAGAGGTTTTAAAGGGATTGTATCATAGCCATTGATCGAGATCGAGATCACTGCAGATTCCTATGAAATCTTAATCTAGAGGGTATAAAAAAGAGGCTGAAAAGAAATATCATAGAACATATACAGAGATATTCAGATATATCATATACATTAGAGATATTCAGATTATTATACACAGAGAATAGAGACGAATTTGAAGAGAAGAAGCCAGAGAGATCTACCCGAAGCTTGGAGCAAAATTTAGATCTTTTGGAGGTGAAAGAAGAGCAAGAGTTAAATATCTTCTGTAGAGATCTACATAGTTTGATTTCTTATTTTCTTTGGAAGAACTATTGTCATGTTTTGTTATCTGTATTAGGAACTTTTGAACCCTATTTCGAATTGTTTAGTTGATTTGTTTCTTCTAGAATATGCATGTTGTCCTTAATGTTGTTCTTTCTCTGTGATGATCATGGATTTCTTTTAGTGATTGTTTGGTGTAATAAAATTCGTGGTTTGATCTGTAGAGAGGATTGATCTTTGAATTTAAAGTCATAGCATTGCATATCTCAATCCGACTACTCGCGGGAGATTATGGATTGTGTGGTCTGTTGATTGGACTTGTTTAAGCGGTCAACAGTATAAGTTTTGCATCGTTAAAGCATCTTAGATTAGGAATTGTTTGAGGTGGATTCGCTTGAACGTCCTCAACAAATCTGAACCTAGGATAGGTGATTGCGTCTATTTAGAGGATCACATCTTAAGCAAACCTTAGTCCATCACTAGAACAATTTAATTCAATTTGATTTAGTGGTGAAAGAGTCCTAAATCTTCCAACCCGATTTGATCTTATCTGACCTCATCTCTGAAATTTATTCGCTTGAACGTCCTCAACAAATCTGAACCTAGGATAGGTAATTGCGTCTGTTTAGAGGATCACATCTTAAGCAAACCTTAGTCCATCACTAGAACAATTTAATTCAATTTGATTTAGTGGTGAAAGAGTCCTAAATCTTCCAACCCGATTTGATCTTATCTGACCTCATCTCTGAAATTTTATCTTTTATCTTCTGAATCAAAACTGAAATTAAATCTTTTATCTATTACTTTTGGGATTAGATAAGGCTTGGTTACATTAGTCCTTGTGGGTTCGACATTCTTACTCTTTTCACTTTATTACTTGAACGACTAGTGTGCTTGCTAGTGTCTTTGGAACGCATCAAGTTTTTGACCCTGTTGCCAGAGATTTGATATAGGTCAACAAATTTGCCAAGGTTCTTAGAGATGTTAAGGGTTTAGGCGCTCTATAGGTATTAAGGATTCTAGAGAAGCTTAGGATTTCAACGCTCTTGGATATTTTTAGGTTTCTGATGCTTTTTAGGAATTTATCATTGTTTAGGTTTAAGGTGCTCTTTAAATTTTTAGAGATGTTTGGGATTTATGCACTCTTTAGGTTTTTAGGTTCTTAGTGATATTTAGGAGTTAAGTGTTCGTTAGGCTTTTAGGTGTTTAGAGAGATGTTAGGGTTAAGGATTACTTTTAGGCGCTAACGGATGCTTACGGTTTGGGCACACTATTGTCATTTAGGTGTTTTGAGATATTTAGGGTCCATGGACTATTTAATCATTTTGGTGTTTTGGTAGTCTTAGGGTTTAGACACTCTTTTGGCATTTAGAATCGTTTAGGGTTTAGTTGATGTTTAAATATTTAGAGATATTTGAGGTTTATGCGCACTTTAGTTGTTTATAGATATTTAGGGTGTAAACACCCTTTAGGGATTTAGGCGTTTAAAGACGTTTAGGGTTTAGGCCCTCTTGAGGCATATTGGATAAGAAGTTTAGGGTTTAGGTGTCCTTTAGGTATTTAGGATTCTAGAGAAGTTTAGGATTTGGGCGCCCTTTATTCATTTAGGTGGTAAAAGATATTTAGGATTTATGTGATCCATAGGCATTTAGGGGCTTAGAGATGTTTAGGGTTTTGAGAATATTTAATCATTTTGGTGTTTTTGTATTTTTATAGTTTAGAAGATTTTTAGGAATTTATAACTATTTAGGGTTTATGTGCTCTTTAAATGTTTAGTGCTTGGGGTTTATGCGCTCTTTAGGCTTTTAGGTTCTTAAAGTTGTTTAGGGCTTAGGCGCCCTATAGGCTTTTAGGTGTTTAGAAATGTTAGGGCTTAGGTTTTCTTTTGGCGCTTACAGATGCTTAGGGTTTTGGCGATCTTTGGACATTTAGGTGTTTAGAGATGCTTAGGGTTTAGGCGCACTCTAGGCATTTAGGAGCTTTGAGATATTTAGGTTTTTGGGGTTATTTAATATTTTTTGTGGTTTAGATACTCTTTGGGCATTTAGAATTGTTTAGGATTTAGGTGCTATTTAAATGTTGAAAGATGTTTGGGGTTTATGAGCACTTTAGGTGTTTATAGTTATTTAGGTTTTAAGCGCTCTTTAGGCATTTAGGTGTTCAGAGATGTTTAGGGTTTAGGCGCTCTTTATGCATTTTGGATTCTAAAGAAGTTTAGGGTTTCAACGCTCTTTTCTTGTTTAGGTGTTAAATGATATTTTGGTTTAGGAGATCCATAGGCATTTTGATGCTTAGATGTTTAGGGTTTTGGTTTGTATTTAACAATTTTGATATTTTGTATTTCTAGGGTTTTGACATTTTTTTAGGAATTTATAATTGTTTAGGATTTAGGTGCTCTTTAAATTTTTAGAGATGTTTGGAGTTTATGCTATTTGGGCGTTTAGGTGTTTGGAGATATTAGAGTTTAGGTTTTGTTTTGGTACTTAGAGAGGCTTAGGGTTTTGACACTCTTTGTATGTTAAGGTATTTTAAGATGCTTAGAGTTTAGGCAAACTCTATGCATTTAGGTGCTTTGAGATGTTTAGGGTTTGGGGCTATTTAACAATTGTGGTGTTTTGATATTTTTAGGGTTAAGATACTCTTTGGGCATTTAAAATAATTTATCGTTTAGGTTCTCTTTAAATGTTTAGAGATATTTAGGATTTATGCATCTTTTGGTTGTTTAAAGATGTTTAGGGATTTAGTGCCCTTTCGGGGTTTATGCGTTTATAGATGTTTAGGGTTAGGTGAGCTTTAGGCATTTAAGATTCTACAGAAGTTTAGTGTTTCGGCGCTCTTTATTCGTTTAGGTGTTAAAAGATCTTTAGGGTTTAGGAGATCCATAGGAATTTAGGTGCTTAGATATGTTTAGGATTTTGTGGATATTTAATCATTTTGGTGTTTAAATATTTTTAGGGTTTACACGCTTTTTTAGAATTTATATTTTTTTTAGGGTTTAGGTGCTCTTTCAAGAGATGTTTGGGGTTTATGTGCTCTTTGGCTTTTAGGTTCTTAGAGATGTTTGGGGTTTAGGCACTCTTTAGACATTTAGTATTCTAGAGAAGCTTAGGGTTTTGGCGCTCTTGGGTATTTTTAGATTTCTGACATTTTTTAGGAATTTATCATTGTTTAGGTTTAAGGTGCTCTTTAAATTTTAAGAGATGTTTGGGGTTTATGTGTTCTTTAGGCTTTTAGGTTTTTATTGATGTTTAGGAGTTAGGCGTTATTTAGGCTTTTAGGTGTTTAGAAATGTTAGGATTAGGGATTTCTTTTGGTGCTTAGAGATTTTTTTGATTTTGGCGCTCATTGCAGGTTTAAGTGTTAAGGAATGCATAGGGTTTGGTCACACTATAGTCATTTAGATGTTTTGAGATATTTACTGTTCTGGGGCTATTTAATCATTTTGGTGTTCTGGTAGTTTTAGGGTTTAGACACTCTTTTGGCATTTAGAATCATTTAGGGTTTAGTTGCTACTTATATGTTTAGAGATATTTGAGTTTTATGTGCACATTAGTTGTTTATTGATATTTAGGGTTTTAAATGCCCTTTAGGGGTTTAGGCGTTGTTTAGGGTTTAGGCGCTCTTGAGGCATATTGGATTTTAAAGAAGTTTGGAGTTTAGGTGCCCTTTAGGTATTTAGGATTCTAGAGAAAGTTAGTGTTTCGGCTCCCTTTATTCATTTAGGTGTTAAAAGATATTTAGGATTTATGTGATCCATAGGCATTTAGGGACTTAGAGATGTTTATGGTTTTGAGAATATTTAATAATTTTGGTATTTTTAGGGTTTAGATGCTTTTTAAGAATTTATAACTATTTAGGGTTTAAGTGCTCTTTAAATGTAAGTGTTTGTGGTTTATTTGCTCTTTAGGCTTTTAGGTTCTGAAAATTGTTTAAGCTTTTAGGTATTTAGAAATGTTAGGGTTTAGGTTTTCTTTTGGTTATTAGAGATGCTTAGGATTTTGGCGATCTTTGGAGATTTAGGTGTTTAGAGATGCTTAGGGTTTAGGCGGACTCTAGGCATTTAGGAGCTTTGAGAAATTTAGGTTTTTGGGACTATTTAAATTTTTTTTAGGGTTTCTAGTATTTTTAGGGTTTAGGCACTCTTTGGGAATTTAGAATTGTTTAGGGTTTGGGTGCTATTTAATTGTTGAAAGATGTTTGAGATTTGTGAGCATTTTAGGTTTTTAAGGTTCTTTAGGTTTTAAACGCTCTTGAGGCATTTAGGTGTTTAGAGATTTTTAGGGTTTAGGAGCTCTTTAGCAATTTTGGATTCTAAAGAAGTTTAGGATTTCGGCGCGTTTTACTTGTTTAGGTGTTAAAAGATATTTCGGTTTAGGAGATCAATAGACATTTTGGTTCTAGAGATGTTCAGGATTTTGGTTGTTATTTAATCATTTTGATGTTTTTTTGTAATTTTAGGATTTTGACGCTTTTTAGGAATTTATAATTGTTTAGGGTTTAGGTGTTCTTTAAATGTTTAGAGATGTTTAGGGCGTATGCTCTTTGGGGTTTTAGGTGTTTGGAGATGTTCGGGTTTAGGCTTTCTTTTGGTACTTAGAGAGGCCTAGGTTTTTTATGCTCTTTGGGTGTTTCAGTATTTAAAGATGCTTAGGGTTTAGGTGCACTCTATGCATTTAGGTGGTTTGAGATGTTTAGGGTTTTTGGGCTATTTAATTATTGTCGTCTTCTCATATTTTTAGGGTTTAGACACTCGTCAGGCATTTAAAATTATTTATGATTTAGGTTCTCTTTAAATGTTTAGAGATATTTGAGGTTTATCTGCACTTTAGTTGTTTAAAGATGTTTAGGAATTTAGCGCCCTTTAAGGGTTTATACGTTTAAAGATGTTTTTGGTTTAGCTGTTCTTTAGACATTTAAGTTTCTACAAAAGTTTAGGGTTTCAGCGTTCTTTATTTGTTTAGGTGTTAAAAGATCTTTAGGGTTTAGGAGATCCATAGGAATTTAGGTGCTTACAAATGTTTATGGTTTTGTGGATATTTAATCATTTTGGTGTTTCAGTATTTTCAAGGTTTACACGCTTTTTTGGAATTTATAATTGTTTAGGTTTAGATGATCTTTAAATATTTAGAGATGTTTGGGGTTTATGCACTCTTTAGGCTTTTAGGTTCCTAGCAATGTTTAGAGTTTAGGTCGCTCTTTAGGCTTTTAGGTGATTAGAGATGTTTGGTTTTGATTTTCTTTTGGTTCTTAGAGATGCTTAGGGTTTTGACGCTCTTTGGACGTTTAGGTGTTTAGAGATGCTCAGGGTTTAGGCTCATTGTAGGCATTTAGGTGTTTTGAGATGTTTAGGGTTTTGGAGCTGTTTAATAATTTTGGTGTTTTGGTATTTTTAGAGTTTAGACACTCTTTAGGCAACTAGAATTGTTTAGGGTTTAGGTGTTCTTTAAATGTTTAGAGATGTTTAGGGCGTATGCTCTTTGGGGTTTTAGGTGTTTGGAGATGTTCGGGTTTAGGCTTTCTTTTGGTACTTAGAGAGGCCTAGGTTTTTTATGCTCTTTGGGTGTTTCAGTATTTAAAGATGCTTAGGGTTTAGGTGCACTCTATGCATTTAGGTGGTTTGAGATGTTTAGGGTTTTTGGGCTATTTAATTATTGTCGTCTTCTCATATTTTTAGGGTTTAGACACTCGTCAGGCATTTAAAATTATTTATGATTTAGGTTCTCTTTAAATGTTTAGAGATATTTGAGGTTTATCTGCACTTTAGTTGTTTAAAGATGTTTAGGAATTTAGCGCCCTTTAAGGGTTTATACGTTTAAAGATGTTTTTGGTTTAGCTGTTCTTTAGACATTTAAGTTTCTACAAAAGTTTAGGGTTTCAGCGTTCTTTATTTGTTTAGGTGTTAAAAGATCTTTAGGGTTTAGGAGATCCATAGGAATTTAGGTGCTTACAAATGTTTATGGTTTTGTGGATATTTAATCATTTTGGTGTTTCAGTATTTTCAAGGTTTACACGCTTTTTTGGAATTTATAATTGTTTAGGTTTAGATGATCTTTAAATATTTAGAGATGTTTGGGGTTTATGCACTCTTTAGGCTTTTAGGTTCCTAGCAATGTTTAGAGTTTAGGTCGCTCTTTAGGCTTTTAGGTGATTAGAGATGTTTGGTTTTGATTTTCTTTTGGTTCTTAGAGATGCTTAGGGTTTTGACGCTCTTTGGACGTTTAGGTGTTTAGAGATGCTCAGGGTTTAGGCTCATTGTAGGCATTTAGGTGTTTTGAGATGTTTAGGGTTTTGGAGCTGTTTAATAATTTTGGTGTTTTGGTATTTTTAGAGTTTAGACACTCTTTAGGCAACTAGAATTGTTTAGGGTTTAGGTGTTCTTTAAATGTTTAGAGATATTTGAGGTTTATGCCACTTTTGTTGTATAAAGATGCATTGGGTTTCAGCGTCCTTTAGGAGTTTATGCATTTAGAGATGTTTACGGTTTAGGCTCCTCAGGCATTTAGTATTCATAATAAGTTTAGGGTTTCGACACTCTTTATTCATATAGGTGTTAAAAGATATTTCTCTATAGAACATCCATAGGCATTTAGGTGCTTAAACAATGTTTAGGCTTTTGGGGCTATTTAATCATTTTGGTGTTTTGGTATTTTTAGGGTTTAAACACTTTTTAGAAATTTATAATTGTTAAGGGTTTACGTGCTCTTTAAATGTTTATAGATGTTTGTGATTTATGTGCTCTTTAGGCTTTTAGGTTCTTGGAGATGTTTAGGGTTTAGGCACTCTTTAGGCTTTTAGGTGTTTAGAGATGTTAGGATTTAGGTTTTATTTTGGTACTTAAAGATGCTTAAGGTTTTGGCGCTCTTTGGACATTTAATTGTTTAGAGATGCTTAGGGTTTAGGCGCACCCTAAGCATTAAGTGTTTTGAGATGTTTAGGGTTTGGGGGCTATTTAATCATTTTGGTGTTTTGGTATTTTTAGGGTTTAGACACTCTTTAGGCATATGAAATAATTTACGGTTTAGATGCTCTTTAAATGTTTAGAGATATTTGAGGTTTATGCGCAATTTAATTGTTTAAAGATATTAAGCACCCTTTATGGGTTTAGGCATTTAGAGATGTTCTGGGTTTAGGCGCTCTTGTGGCATATTGGGTTCTAAAGAAGTTTAGGGTTTCGGCGCTCATTGTTCATTTAGGTGTTAAAAGATATTTCAGATTAGGAGATCCATATGCATTTAGATGCTTAGAGATGTTTAGGGTTTTGATTGCTATTTATTCATTTTGGTGTTTTTGTATTTTGAGGATTTTGATGCTTTTTAGGAATTTATAATTGTTTAGGGTTTAGGTACTCTTTAAATGTTTAGAGGTGTTAGGGGTTTATGCGCTCTTTGGGCTTTTAGGTTCTTAAAGATGTTCAGGGTTTACGCGCTCTTTAGGCATTTAGGGTTCTAGAGAAGCTTTGGGTTTCAGCGCTTTTTGATATTTTTATGGTTTTGATGCTTTTTAGGAATTTATCATTGTTTAGGTTTAAGATGCTCTTTAAATTTTTAGAGATGTTTGGGGTTTATGCACTTTTTAGGGTTTTAGGTTCTTAGTGATGTTTAGGAGTTATGTGCTCTTTAGGGTTTTAGGTGTTTATAGATGTTAGGGTTAATGATTTCTTTTAGTGATTAGAGATGTTTATGATTTTGGCACTCATTGAAGGTTTAGGTGTTAAAAGATGCTTAGGGTTTGAGAACACTGTAGTCATTTAAGCGTTTTGAGATATTTAGGGTTTTGGAGCTTTTTAATCATTTTGGTGTTTTGGTATTTTTAGGATTTAAACACTCTTTTGGCATTTAGAACCGTTTAGGGTTTAGTTGCTCCTTAAAGGTTTAGATATATTTGAGCTTCATAAGCACTTTAGTTGTTTAAGATATTTAGGGTTTATACGTCCTTTAGGGATTTAGGCATTTAGAGATGTTTATTTTTTACGCGCCCTTGAGGCATATTGGATACTAAAGAAGTTAAGGGTATTTATTCGTCGATATTTCGCTGTTAAAAGATATTTCGGTTTAGGAGATGCATACACATTTAGGTGCTTAAAGATATTTAGGATTTGTGTTACTATTTAATCATTTTGGTATTTTGGTATTTTTAAGGTTGTGACGCTTTTTAGGAATTTATAATTGCTTATGGTTTAGGTGCTCTTTAAATGTTTAGAGATGTTTGGGGTTTATGCACTATTTAGGCTTTTAAGTTCTTAGAGATGTTTAGGGTTTAGGCGCTCCTTAGGCTTTTAGATGCTTAGAGATGTTAGGGTTTAGGTTGTCTTTTGGTGCTTAGAGACACTTTAGAGTTTAGGTGTTTAGAGATGCTTAGGGTTGAGGCGCACTCTAGGCATTTTGGTGTTTTGATATGCTTAGGGATTAGGCGCACTCTAGGCACTTAGGTATTTTGAAACATTTAGAATTTTGGGGCTATTTAATAATTTTAGTATTTTGGTATTTTGAGGGTTTAGACACTCTTTAGGCATTTAAAATTGTTTAGGGTTTAGGCGCCCTTTAATGTTTAGAGATATTTTACGTTCATGTGCACTTTAGTTGTTTATAAATGTTTTGGGTTGAAGAGCCCTTTAGGGGCTTAGGTGTTTAGAGATGTTTTGGGTTTAGGCGCTCTTTACGCATTTAGGATCCTAGTGAATTTTAGGGTTTCTGCACTCTTTATTTATTTAGGTGTTAAAAGATATTTTGGATTTAGGAGATCCAAAGTCATTTAGGTAGTTAGAGATGTTTAGGGTTTTTGGGCTATTTAATTATTTTGGTGCTTTGGAATTTTTATGTTTTATATGCACCTTTTAGAAATTATAATTGTTTAAGGTTTCGATTCTCTTTAAATGTTTAAAGATGTTTGGGATTTATGCGCTCTTTAGGATTTAGGTTCTTAGATATGTTTAGGGTTAGGTTTTAGGTGTTTAGAGATCTTAGGGTTTAGATTTTCTTTTGGTGCTTAGAGATGCTTGGGGTTTTGGTGCTCTTTGGACATTTAGGTGTTTAGATATGCTTAAGGTTTAGGCGCACTCTAGGCATTTAGGTGTTTTGAGATGTTTATGGTTTTGGGGTATTTTTAGGGTTTAGACACTATTTACGTATTTAAAATTGTTCAGAGTTTAGGTGCTCTTTAGATGTTTAGATATATTTGAGGTTTATGCGCATTTTAAATGTTAAAAGATGCTTAGGGTTTAAGTGCCCTTTAAGAGTTTATGCATTTAGAAATGTTTAGGATTTAGGCGCCCTTTAGGCATTTCATATTCTAGAGAAGTTTAGGGTTTCAGTGATATTTTTTTGTTTAGGCATTTCAGATATTTTTTTTCGTTCCAGCGATATTCTTACATATGTTTAGGGTTTAGGCGCTCATTAGGATTTTAGGTGTTTAGAGATGTTAGGGTTTTGGTTTCTTTTGATGCTTAGATATGCTTAGTGTTTTGAAGATCTTAGGATGTTTAGGTGTTTAGAGATGTTTAGGGTTTAGGTGTATTCTAGGCATTAGGTGTTTTGATATGTTTAGGGTTTAAGAACCCTTTAGGAATTTAGACGTTTAGAGATGTTTAGGGTTTAGGCGTTCTTTAGGCATTTAGGATTCTAAAGAAGTTTAGGATATCGACGCTCTTTTTTGTTTAGGTGTTAAAAGTTATTTTGGTTTAGGTGATCCATAGGCATTTAGGTACTTAGAGATGTTCATGGTTTTGGTTGCTATTTAATAATTTTGGTATTTCATTATTTTAGGATTTAGACGCTTTTTAGGAATAAATAATTATTGATGGTTTAGGTGCTCTTTAAATGTTTAGATATGTTTGGGGTTTATGCATTTTGAGGCTTTTAGGTTCTTAGGGATGTTTAGGGTTTAGGCGCTCATTAGTCTTTTAGTTGTTTAGAGATGTTATGGTTTAGGTTTTCTTTTAGTTCTTAGAGGTGCTTAGGGTTTTGGCGCTCTTTGGATGTTTAGGTGTTTAAAGATGCTCAGGGTTTAGGCGCACTCTAGGCATTTAGGTGTTTTGAGATGTTTAGGATTTTGGGGCTACTTAATCATTTTTGTGTTTTGGTATTTTTATAGTTTAGACATTCTTTAGGCATTTATAATTATTTAGGGCTTAGGTGCTCTTTAAATGTTGAGAGATATTGAGGTTTATGCGCACTTTAGTTTTTTAAGATGCTTAGGGTTTAAGCGCCCTTTAGGAGTTTATGCATTTAGAGATATTTAGGGTTTAGGCGCCATTTAGGCATTTAGGATTTTAAAGAAGTTTAGAGTTTCAGCCATTTTTTTTGTTTAGGTGTTTAAAAGTTATTTAAGTATAGGAGATCCATAGGCATTTAGGTGCTTAGAGATGTTTAGGGTTTTTGTTGCTATTTAATCATTTTGGTGTATTAGTATTTTATGGTTTAGACGCTTTTTAGGAATTTATAAATATTTAGGGTTTAGGTGCTCTTTAAATATTTAGATATATTTGGGGATTATGCGCTCTTTGCATGATGTTGATCCTCCTTAAGAGCTCAGTAATGTCATTCCGCAGCCCATAAATCTCCAATATAGTCTGGTGCGCGAAGCGAGTGGGTGTGATCTTCATGAAACAATGATCGAAGTAATGTTGTTGCTCCTCACTTCTGCGGAAATGCCAAAGCTGGTGGACATGTGATGAGCTCCTCCTCCATTGTCTCCTCAGCTTCTATGGGACGTATGTTGATAGTCCTCATATTCTTGCGGTGCTCCATGGAGTAAAGTAGCAGGAGGGAAGTGGCGCAATCACTGAAACGATTGTGTTGGAGAAGTCATGACATGTCCAAGTCACGTTCAGACGGTGGTCACGGTCGTGAGGTTAGAGTCACGCCCGTGAGCTTCAAAAGGCATGATAGAGGACGAAAAATTTGTATTTCACGGCTTGTGATATGGGAATCACGGTGGGGTCGATGTCATGCATGTGAATTTGGAGTCGCGGTCGTGAATCTAGAGTCACGGCTGTGAATTCGTGGATGCCTTCTTTAAAGCTTAAGTCACGGCCTTGATGTCTCCATCACGACCGTGTGCGAGTAAGATTGAGGTGTCGTCTGCAGAGAAGATGACCTCTGAAATTTGGAGAACATCATTGAGAAAGCCGATGGAGACGTCAATGGCTGCTTATGAGGTCGATGGTGCGGCCTCCGGTCTTCCTAGTCGTCGGCGAAAGGAGAAAGACGGCGGCCAACAAGAGAGATGGCGTCCAGTGCACGGGGTTTGCAGGAAAGTTCGTCAGGCTTTAAGATAGTAGGCGATAAAGGGGCGACCAAAGAGGAAGGAGATGGGAGAAGTGGAGAGGATCACAACCTCTTTTAAAATGTCACGGGTGTGATTTCCGAGAAAGTAATAAAGACGAGAGTTAAATGTGGATGGTTGGGTGGCGGTTTGGGAAGTCGACATTTATTCGGTCAAGGTCAGAGTCACAACCATGACACAGTAGTCACGGCCATGTTAGAAAGTGTACGCATGTGAGGTAGGGAACACAGTGAGTCTTCACGGCCCGTGTTCAGATATCAAGGACATTGTTTTTTATTTTTTTCTTTTTTTTAATAATGCCTCCTGTACAAAAATACAATTCAAGACTCAACAAAATGTCAGTAGGTTAGTGCCCAAATAAAATAATATCCAAAATCAAAGATGAATTATGATTAAGACAATTTCACCTAAGAAAAATAGATGTAATCGCGGATGCGCCATCATGGTGAGTCTCAATAATTGTGCAAGAACATGCACCCTTCTATCTCCCACCTCTCACCATTAATAATATTGATATGCTCGACTAGTCTTTCTTCGATTATGCTCTCTAATTGTGGGTCCGCAAATTTGATGATATGGCTTTGTGGATCCAAAGACTCTTGGTGTTCTTTGACTGTAGGTGGGCTTTTGCGACGTCTTTGTTGTGAAATTTTTGGAGTCATCTTCTCCTTGGATGTCAGTCAATCTGGAGATCCTGCTAATGTTCTGACATGAACATAAGAAGGTGAGCTCCTCCTTCTCACTCGTCCATCTTCAATAATGTACTCGCTCATCTCTTAGATTCATCATTGCAGTGCCCATCTTGTTTGATTTTCTCTTCGTGGTATCTTTCTTCTTTGAAAGGATTGTTGTTTGTGGCAAGGACACATGAGAGTTGTTGGATGCTCCTCATGGTTGCCATTGTGATGTTCAGCATTTTGAGAATTCAATTGTGCAACTTACTTCTGTAATGCTTGGATCTTTGTTTCCATGGCCACAAATTTGTCTTGCACCTCAGATGGTTGTGGAAAAGGAGATGGTACTTCTTCAGTTTTGGGTTGACTTCTTAGCTGAGTCAATTGTGCCTCCAAATTGGTGATAATATTTTCCTGCATGAGGAGTCTCTTTCCAATTATTATGGTCACTTGACCAATCATCTCCTTAAGATTAACTTTTGATTCAACCAATAGTTTATTAGCCAGCAATGACGTGATAACACTATCTGTATCATTGCTGCTCTCCATTAGCTCAAAAATCTACTTCTCCATAAATTGAATCTAATACTCTTGCTCAAAAAAGTTTTGCTAATAGTCCACTCATCACCTGTGTGAGTATGGCTATCGATTCCATTGAGGGATATTGTTGCTGATCTTACTGAGGCATTTTAATGTTGTTTTTACTTGGTGTTGCCTCCTTGTACTTAACAATCTTTCCTTTATCTTCTATCTTTGGAAATGATTGTTGATTAGACTTTTGTTGCTTCTTTGCATTGAAGATAGGATGTCGTATGCGTTGCTGAACATATAATGTGTAGAAGATATAGCTTGAAAAACTCACAAAATTAGTAGAAACGTGAAAGTAATCAAAATAAAGAAAAATCTCAAAGTAGTTAATGAAACTAGAATAGAAGGTTAATGAATTATTCCCCGGCAACGGCGCCAAAAATTTGGTGCGTGCTAATTTATGTAGATAAAATCGCTAGCAAGTGCACTAGTCGTATCATGTAATAGTTCAACGATAAGTTGAGTATCGATCCCACGAGGACTAATATTAACTTGATCTATCTAATTTCAACAACTAATGAGAGAAACCAGGTTTGTTGATTAGATTTTTGTTGCTTCTTTGCATTGAAGATAGGATGTCGTATGCGTTAAAGATGAATTTTTAACAAAAAATGAAGAAAAGGAAAGATAAGAAAAGAGTTTGAGAACAAAAGCCTTTTGTATTAGGATGATGTAAGATGAATAGGAATAAATTAGTTTCACCCAAGTTCAATTAATATTTAGTTTAACTCAATTTCTTACGAGGATTAGGATCTACCTAAAATACGATGTCCTCTCAAGGATGCATCAACTATCTCAAATCTAATAAACTTGATTGTTCCTCTCCAAGATGTCAATTTAATCAACTAGAATTTTAAAATGTGTTAAGATGTATTTCCTAAGATATGGATTGTTCCTCTCCATGGTGCCAATCTCATAGACCTCACACCTAAATATCTCTCTCCAAGGTGCTACCTAGATGTGTTATGCAATGCCTTGACTAATAACTCAAAAATCACTTTTATTCTCAAAGAGAAATAAGAGTTCGCTATTCTTCTCCAAGATACTAGCAAAGATTAAAACTCCCAAAGATTCATAAAAGAGCATTAAAATCCACATGCATACGCCTAAGAAATTCAGGATTAAAATTAATTCAACAAAGGGTTAACAAATTTCTCGTTTATAATATAAATTCTCCATGAACATAATCTAAACAAATTACAATGAAGTTCACCCAAAATATTGAGAAGAAGAGATTAAAAACTATGAATCAAACCACTGATATGAGGATCGTCTTCTTCACAAAATCTGAAGAAATTCTTCTTCTTCTCTTAGCATTAGGTTTGGCTCTTGGCTCTTGCTCTCATAATTTTTTTTCAAAATATTTCTTCAATTCTCTCATAGATGAACCAATATATGGATAAATCACTTGATATTTATAGGTAGGAAGAGTTCTGGAATAACAAACTTTGTTTTGGAGAATATTAGGCTTTATTTGGGGTAAAAATAGGTTTAAAAATAATTATTTAATTTTTTTTCCATAAATTATCACGGCCCGTGATAGAAAAGTCACGGCCATGACCGAAGGCTTGTTTTAGGCATTGATGATGTCACAGCCCATGACAGAAATGTCACGGTCGTGACCGACGGTGGTAATTGGCCTGCAATCGCATCACAGCCCATGATCTGTGAATCACAACTGTGATCGAATGCCAATAAGTATTCGTAATAATGTCACAGCCCGTGATCTGAGAATCACGATCGTGACTGAACGATCTTTGATTCTTCGATTGGACACGGCCCTTGAACTATCGTCATATCCATGTCCGAGTGTATGTTCTTTGCGCCATGATGTCATGGTCGTGACCGGATGATTGTTTCTTCCCTTTCGACATCATGTCCCATGACAACTCAATCACGATCGTGGCTTAAACATTAATTCTTTCATCTTCCTTTAGATTCTCGCAATCTTCATCTGTCGCACTACCAAGTACCCTAAAAATACAAAAAATAGAGCATTATGCAAATTTTGACTCAAAAAACTAAAATGAAATGAAATGAAGGATAATATGATGTTTCTGATAACGAAATGCATGAAAAATGTAATAAATATGACATCGAAAACATAATTAATTTGCAACACATCATCAAGTCAGGTCTATGTCAGTTGAAGTGCACCATGAAGTAAAATTGTTTTGTAGAATGTGGCTTGTTCCTTATGTTGTGGTCTTCGCATTTGAAAATGTCATTGCCTTAATCTTAATTCATTTGCTTGAGGACAAACAAAGGTTCAAGTCCAGAGATGTTTGATGTGATGCATCAAGTGCTTAATATAAGGTCTTTTATAGTTGTGATTCATATTGTTTTCATGTCGTTTTGTCGAAGTCGAGCCCCATTCCACGCTAAGTTCTCACTTTTGTAGCAAGCACACACCATAGAACCAAATGATGTTGTTTTATGTCTTTATTTCAGAAACTTGGGGAAAAGAAGCTTTCATGCCCTTGCTCCATGACGTATCACGACCCTGCACAAGAGATCGCCTGACGATAAAAAGCAAACATGGAAGGGAATCTTTACAGTTCATAACTGGCAAGGACATAATAGAAGAATCAGAAGAACAATTATGGACTAGACAGAGATGTCACATGTCGAAAGAAGGCAAGGAGTATAAGAAGGACAAATCAAAGGCAGGAAAAAATATCTCATAATCAAGTAATCATTCTCGGGAGCAAACGTGAAGGATCATCTCCTATCTTCCATTACCGGAGCGCGGAGATGGCGACATTAACGAACATGTTATGTAACTAAGTAGGATTATCTAGAGTTAATGTAGGGGATGAAGGATTCGAATTTCTATCTCAGTTTCGAAACATTGAACTAGTTTTTATTTTCATTATATGAACACATCATTTGATTTCATTTTCAAATTGAATATTGTGAAGAGCTTTGTTTATCTTGTGATCGAATATGACTAACTCTCGATTTGATCTTCTTTCTTGTATACACTCCCTTTCGCCAGACGATACATCCTTGACCAGAGGCGTCAATGAAGTGAGTGATCGTGGTTTACTTTCTCGATAGTGTGCATTGAGTCACTACCATCGGGCGATTCACAATCTTGCAACTGCGAGGAATTAGTCTTACTATTTTCCCTCTTAGAGCATTTGGAGGACTGACCATCACATCTCGCTCTCACGTAGTCCGGTGACGCACTCCATCTCGAGCATTTGGAGGACTGACCATCACATCTCGCTCTCACGTAGTCCGGTGACGCACTCCATCTCGGGTTTTGCAGACCTATGATGCAGCATTGTATGCCGAAAGACCCTAAACCCGATAGCAAACCATTAAACTCACTTAGACTAGTTTTCGGATCTCCTTCTTGGTCTCCACCACATGACTGTGAGGAAATCGAAACTGAGAATACTTTAAAAGGAATCCATGATTTCTCTCTTCACTGAAATCTGGTTTAGTATACAAATCATGCATGTCAATGATAATCCAATCCGACATCCATGAAACCTGCTAACTCTAGTGTTAGTTTAGTTCTCGTTATCATAGTTTATTTCTTAATTCATCTGGAAACCCTAAAAAATAGTTAATCTGCATTTTAGTTTCTTTTAGATCATTGTTATCATTTCCATTAGTTTCGAGTGATTAATTATTGATAATGCTTTTACCTCCTATGGATTTGATACCCTAAGTACTACACACGATAAGTTATATATTTGCAGTATTCGTAGTGTTGTCCTCAGATTTTTAAAATTGATTGTCTACTATTATCACAATCTTGCATTTACATTATCACGACCTTACTTGAATGCCTGTATTTGAACTTGATTCTGATTTAACACTAGACAACACTAGTGCTACACATCAGGCTTTAAAAAAATGAAAGGGGCGACAATATTATTTGGACTTTTATTTATGGTCAATTGGAATCGGGGATAATACAAATCATGTTATCTAACTCAATGGTGTCAATCCCGATAGTATATTTTATTAATTTAATTCAAACTATATTGTGTCACATTTGATGTGGTTTGAGTTTAAGTAAGAGGAATGGATTTCTATAAATGTTTATAAAGTGATGATTTATTTAATGTGTTTACCCATATTGGCATCTTCATGTCCTAGTGAGTAAAACCACAATAATGTATAATGTTACCTTAGACTGTAATATAATATGCAACTCGTGACATAACTCGCTTTTATTGGAGATTTTGAATGATTAATGTATATGGATTAGAAAAGAGGACGAAGAATGGAGATTGTAGCTAAAGACAACACAATGAAACTTTAAACCAGTGAAGGAAACACACAATTGACCACTAATGCTATATAGGACTCTCCATCATGTGCAATACATTAAAAATTTTTATAGTTGAATTCTCGCCCGGTATATATAGGCTCATCATGATGTGTATAGCCACTGATGATATGATGCATGAAGTATTATGATGTTCCTTAAAAGAAGTAAAGAGCTCTTTCAATAAAAGTTACAAATAAGAAGCTAAAGCAAAGAAAGTAAGTAAACGCAAAGATGAAAAAAAAAGAAATGCAAATGATGACATCGAACAAAGAAATAAAGCACACTAAGAAATTGAACAAGGAAGGTCCATTCAGAAATAAAAAGGGCATGTTCTAATGACTTTAAAGTGTATGGAAATGAAAAGTGAAGTAAAATGTTATGTGATTATATGATGTTATTTTCTATCCATGAAATATATATATATTATATATATATATATATATATATATATAAAGCTTTAGCTCAAGGAAGGTAAAGCACGTAGTTAAGATGAAGGATGTCAAGAATTGTGGCGATGATCGTGACTGATATTTGAACGTGCCATGAGTCCAAAATTAGGATTATTTGAATGCTTAGTTGTTTTAAATTATATTATAAGATTCCTTATATTCATAATTAAGATTTAATTCAGCATTTTATTGTTTTTTCCATAATTTTTTATTCATAATTTTATTCAAATAGAAGAGGTCAATGTGTAAGTCAAATTAATGACCTGGGAGAAATCTTTGAACGCGTAATAAGAGAAGATTCGACAATGTTTTGGATGACATTTTCGATACATTACACATTACAGATTGTTAAATTATTTTCAATCATGAAAAAGATTAACTATGAGTCTTTCTGAGTTTATTTCCACACTACTAAAATACTCATTTATCTTTCATATCTATTTTTTTTCATTTTATCTCAACGGCAATAATTTTGTTAATTTCAACATTTTTTGAATGTATCTAGTTACATTTTTAACCTTTGTTATCATTTAAAAATAAATAAATAAAAGAAAAATGAATGGTAAACTATATATTTTTAGTTATTTTAGTTTTCCTGGTTTCAAATACGTCTTTTAAATTTATTTATATTTTTAAATATTGGAAAAGGTAGATTTTAAAAAATGGAATAAAAAGATTGATAATAAATGTTACAGATTAAGTGACATGAGGTAAAATGGAGAAGTTGTGTAACGCCCCCAAAACGCACACTCTTGGGCTTGGCCCGCGAAGGCTTTTCAATGGCGCTACATGGGCTTATAACATATATTAAAGACATTATAATAATTAAAAGACATTGCAGCAAAAGACTTAAACATAATATCATGATAATATAACTCAAGGCAGCGGAAACATATAAAAAATCATAATCATCTCGCCACATATGGGCATAAATCCATGGCCAAACATAAGGCCCATAACATGAGTCTTAGGCTTATTCGACTGGAAACATAAAAGAAAATAACAAGTTCATTATATATAACCATAATGACTTAAAGGCCTATAAGACCTAGACACGACCATGTGCAAATCAAGCCGCCATGAGTAAACCACCGCCAAGTCCCTCATGCGTCATCACCTGCATGGATCCAGAAGCAAGGGAGGTGGAAACCCCCCGGTTAGAGTATGTAAAGGTCGACATCTATCATGCAACATATATATATATATATATATATATATATA